>JACXGK010009669.1:0-19504 GCA_016801125.1 Novumbra hubbsi
GGGGGGGGGGGGGTACAGCATTACATTATATCTCTGCAGAAATCGTTCTGGGCGTGAGTAGGAGCTTTCAAGTAAATAAGGTGTTCCTTTTTCTTTTTGTTTTGAAGAGTAGCAGTAGCGTTGAAGGCCTTCTCTGTCACTCTGTCAGGGGAAGAGTGGTGTTTCCGCAACCATAGGAAGGTAGTTGTTTCGCCAGGGCTAAACCTGTGACGTAATGCTGGTGAACCAGATGTAGTTAGTTCTGCTTTGGCCCTTTTGCTCAATTTCCTGGTATCTTTGTGTGAACGCATTCTCATGACTGTATCCCCATAGTCAGTGCTTTCTGGGTTGTCTTATCTTTTTTCATGGGAAAAATAGACTTCTCTCCTTTCAACCATGTATACATATCTTTGTACGTTTTGTTTCAGAAATTGTGCTTTTAATTGGAAAACATTCTATGCTTCTTGGTTTCATTGGTGATTTTAGCTGTGGCTCCTGATTGGATGTGTAGAACGGGAGGTGGTCCTTTCAAATGATCAGCAATTGTAACATTTTTGCCCAGCAAGAATAATTCATTTGTGAATGGGGTAAGTTTTTTTCTATCTATTTCATGTATACATTGACACTCTTTAATCTATTTAATTTACCTTAAATGTGGTTAGATTTTGGCATTGGCAGGTACAATGTTTATTTTACAAGCCAACTGGCTTGGTCACTCTGTCCAAGTGTTCCACAGGCTTGTTGGAAGGTGTTAGGATATTTGAGCGCTAAATGACAAGCTTGATGACTACCATTCTGAACATTTACCATATAGGCAGCAACCCATTTGATATGTGGTGTCATATGCGTCTGCAGAGCTGACCGGCCACAGGTGTATGCGTTGTACTATACATTTACTCTTTATTGTTAGAAAAAATAAGTTTTGTAATATGAAAATGAAGTTTGTCTTTTTTACCAAATTACCAAAGTTTAACAACAGTTGGCATAAAGTGTTCTAATTGTCACTATTGGCTGATTTTAGTCATCCGGATGGTGTACTTACAATGATCTGACCCTCTGCAATTGCACAAGTAAATGTACAGTTGACGGCTCTGACACACAGACTCCGTCAACACAACCTGTCCATTATACGCCTGGGTTGTCATGACTTTTGACACATTTCCTTGATAAAAAACATAGTTTTTGTGAAATTCCACAAATTATCTTTTAACAAGGCACACCTGTTAATTGAAATTAACTTTAGGTGACTACTTCATGAATCTGGTTGAGGGAATGCAAAGAGTGGAAGGTGTCGTTAAGACAAGGTTGTCTACTTTGAAGAGTCTACAATATCATCTATATATTGTTGTGGGGTGTTACATGATTATTTTGCATGTGGAAAATGGTAAAACTATTGAAAAACCCTTAAATGAGTAGGAGTGTCCAATGCAGGTTTATTATAATTCTTTACATTTGTATCATAATCCTGTTCTGCGTATCTAGCATTGTTGAGCTGGAATCTTAGTGATAACTCTGTGGTTGGCCCTGTATCCGGTGCATAAGACTACTACCTTTTTTTGTTTTTTACTTGGTCATGATGCAGTAGATTCCCACCTGCAGATGAGATCAACATCCTGTCTCGCTGTGGGGGATTTCACTGTCAGTTAATCATCGATCCTGTCTGTTGCCTTCTGGCCAACTGTCGTGACCTTGTGTTCCAAACTCCTGAACTCCCCACTTGAAGCACGTTTCTCGCCCTGTCATAGTTCCCCATTTCTGTGGTCCTCATCATCTTTTACCAACTAAATGCTTGACTGCAGCTGTCTACTTGTTCTACGTGTGTTGGGTCTATATATAGAATTCAGAACTGGCTGTGTATCCAGGTCTCTAAGGTAAAATGCCTTCCGGACATGTTCTCTGCTCAACTCTGTCTGTGGTCTCCTCACAGACTTTGTTTCTGGAGTTAGTCTGAACTGTAACAGGAAGTAAGTGCTATTATTCACAGCTCTGGCAGTGCGTGAAGCGTTAATCTGTGTGTGTGTTGGGAAAAGATGCCTCATTCCACCGTGACTGTCTGTGAGTTGTACAAGTGTTTGTATTGATGCCTGTTAAAAACAGTTTGTCTGTGGTTTTGTGTCTTTCCATATTAGTTCTGACCTTTTCTCTCAGGGCTGCCCAGAGGAGCGCTTGTTTCTCACACGTTCTCTCTTTCTCAGTCTGACTGGTCTGTGACTCACTGGCCTGAACTTCTTCTGTTCGGTCATCACAGTAGGGGCAGCCATGTTGACCTGGAACTTGAATGTCCCTGGCTCCTGTTTATCAAAATGCTTCCATACAGTTATTAGAGAATATTAGAGAATATCAACGACTGCAGTGTGCTTCATCCACTACCTGCATCCCCAATTCCACCTATTAGACCTTTCAAATTGAATTGTGCCTTGATGTGGAGCCATAGTGTGCAATCCTCTGAGTTAATTATTCGAGTGGCTTATCTTTTTAATTAAACTGTTAAAACCAAGAGTACAGGCCACCAGCTGTATAGTCACATTCATTTACGGGCTGGTGGAAAAACAGAACTTCTATATATTACTTTTACAACTCCAACTGATAGTGTGTGTGTGTGGTTGTTTCATCTTACTGCCAGAATAAAATGTAGACAATAATGCATTTATTCCTGCAAAATTAAATCTAGGCCTTTGGATATTGGTGAATCATAAGCTTTTTGCATTAGTTTCAGTATATACTAAAACCCCATGTCAACCTTTTGGATTCTTATCCCTCTTTGTGTCAGAAACCAACAGGTTATACCAAATATTTCTCCAGCCCCTTGTTCTGAAGTGTGCTCTGTACCATCTTGCTAGTCGCTGTTTTTGTTCTGAGGAGCTGCGTAAGCTTTCATAGTAAAACAAACCGAATATGACAAAAGGACATCATCTGCTTTATCTCATAACACAGTGCTTCCTAGGAAGGTTGGATCAAATGTTTCCCAATCATAACAGCATGTTTATATTATGATGACATTTTCTGCAAAGAGGTTATCAAGTGTTTGTGTGTTCACCATTTTGTGTTAGGGCAACTCGTAGTCTAGTAACAAAGTTGGACTACTGCCTTAGTGATTGTTCAGTTTCTGCGGAGATGGCGAAGATGTGAGTCTCTACCTCTCGGATAAGCCATATATAGCTGCCACCAGCTCCTCACCCTCAACTATCCCCTAGTAATAATGTCTTGACATATAATTGCTTCAGTTTGGGTATGGAAAACCCTCCTGTGGGAGTTTCCAAGTTTCCTGGGATGCGGTGTGTATGGTACACCGCCTAAGCAGCAGTAGCCTATATGATGTGGGGCCGGGCTTTAATGTAGGGTCAGTCACCCTGGCTTTTATGGTTGCTGGATGGAAACTGTTAGTTCTGTGTTGTGGCGTTTCTGATCACTGTTACGCAACTGCCTCTTGGATGGAGTGGGTAATCTTCAGATTAGCGCTCTGCTCAATACTCAGGGAGAGATTCTAATCCTGGCTACCATGGACTGACCCAGCACAGCAACAGAATATCACAGCGCTGGCTTGACCTGGGCACTGCCATATCCCGACCTTTGGCGCCCCAGTAGTCCCATTTGTGAGGGGGCTTGGGATTGGTGGGGGGAGGTTTTCAGGATGCTTCTCTGTCAACGACTGACTGACTTGATTGGTGGCTAATGGAATGATTTGTTGTTTTCAGGTTCTTGTGCACTGACTCAGAGGGACTTCTCCTTCCCAACTGATCCTGTGCAGGCCCTGCTCTATGGCCCTGAGGTATGTGACATCACACGGGTTTAGCTGGATCTGTTTGGTGGTTTAGTTACAAGAGTGTTCTGCCGGAGCGACCGAGCTAATCAGTGTGGGAACTGGCAAAGAATGTTCTGTCCAATTTAATCTCCTTTTTTCCGGGCCCTGTAAATATTGTAGAATTGTGAGAAATGACATAGAGAACTATTTCGTTCTTTGGGGCAGTTTTCTTCCTCGGGCCCGTGTTAACTTTGCTAAACTGGTCTGGGCCCAGTTGCATCTTTTTGGGGGACCAACGAACATTTCACAACTCTAGCCCTAAACTAACTCTCCCACTTGACCTAGTCCATAAGTAATTGATGTGTAGATTTTGGTAGGCTAGATCTGAGTTCCTAATGCATGGAAATCCACAGAGTTGTTTGAATTGGTGCTCTAGACCCCAGACTGTGAGCTAGGGTCATTGTTGAAGGACATCTGTGTTAAATGGGGGCATGCATATAGTTGCATGCCGTTTGGTTAGTCTTTGTAATGCATCGAAAGAGTCCATCCAGGTTAAGTGTGCTCTGTAAGGCCTGTCCAAGCATGTTTCTGCTTGACAGAGGAACATTTCAGTACAATTATTTTGACCTAGTTTGCTCTTGTGCTTCTTGAGGAAGTAGCTATGTAATGTATCAGGGCTTATTCACATGAATCTACCTGTTTGTGGGTTGTCCCACAACCTGTCACAACTGTTCTGTCTGTGAGTGGCAGTGCCGAACAACCTGTGGTTTAATGGCCCATTTTGTGTTCATATATGACAAATCTTGATATTTGGAGGCAACCATCACTGGAAAAACGGATCATAGAATCGGCTAGCTTTTTTTCTTTTAACTAATGGCTTAATTCATCAATGGTGTAAAGCCTACGCTAGCCAGAGCTGCTCAAGTAAACATGCTCAAGTAGATCGTCGGTTTGTTGGTGAAAAACCTGACGTTAACTCCATGAATACCAAGTGAAATGAATGATGAATGTCACTCGGCCGTGCTGAGCATTATTCATCTTCTGTCATCACGGCTACAATGGGTTTTCTCTTTAAATGCTCATGTGTCTCAGTCATGTTCCTGTGCCAGTTCTGCTTTGAAACCAAACGTTGGTTGTATTCTTAAATGTAAAGTGGTCCTATATTTTTCTGAAGTTCTTGGTCAGCTTTCCTCTGGGGTAGTCTCTTTTTTTTGCGTCTTGTGGACTGAACAAATCGATAGTGATATTCGTTGCCAGCCATCTTCATTATCAGCGTTATCGATTTATATCGTTAAGAGGTTGGAGTCCTAGTGAGGAGACAAAGTTATGCTGTCTCCGCATTTCTGATTTGCTTGGGTATTATTGGCGCTGGTGTAATGTTTGTGTAGATGTGTTCAGATGTTTGAGGCATTAGCAGCTGAGTAAGCTATTTATGTTGAAATGCTGACATACCATAAATATTTTTTATCAACAACAGTTTTTCCATCACTATTGTTTTCTACTGGAAAATGCTGCGAAACGTCCTCTCCAGTTTTCAAAGTTACAATAGATTTTGTTTAAATGGAATAGGCCACTGTATATAGAATGTTCCAAAAAATATTCAAGAGGTATTCAACAGAGTATAGCAAGCCATTTTGAAAATGTTTGACCATGTATTCATTTAGCTTCATGTTCAGTGTGTGTACCATTGCAGCCCTACTTAAGAGGGTATGTTCTAGTCCAGTGAAAAGGTTCAGGGGCAGATGGCCCCCACATTGCCGAGATGTCTAGAAATATAAAGGTGTAGAAAGAGGTGTGTGTGTCGGGTCCGGTGTTGGACAGTATTTACTGACATGGCAACCCTGTAACGTCCTTTATACATCTGCAGTGTTTGTCCGGACCATGGGAGGGCGTCTAGCCACTGTCCTTCTTTTACACAGCTGTTTTGTAGGATCCTGCCTGACAGGGTCATGTGGGGCGACATCAGCTCATTTTTGGCAGCTGTTTGATGTGTGCTGCCGCTTTGGCCTCAGACAGGCACTTTTCCTGTTTTCTCAGGCCTGAGAGCTGAACACTGCCTGAGCACCATCGGGGCGGTAGCCAGTGCGGCGTTGGAACGCTGCTCATTGTTCCCTGGGCTTCCTCTTCCACATTCCTGGCGTGATTGGGATCTGGGCCCGTTTTGCCGGGTTGTTGTTCCATCTGGGCCGCTCTACCAACCTGGCCCTTCCACATCTCAAGCACCTCCACTGGCCATTGTGCCACCCTGGTCCATTGATGACCATCTCCCTGATCACTCGGTTCTCTGACCTTCATGCTCTCCTCCACTCTGCAGAACACACACTTGCTCTCTGTCGTTTAGGGGATTGTTTTGTGGGCTTAATCCAGACCACAGCCCACAGTTTGCCAACCCCTCGGCTAGAATAGCTTGTAGCTATGCTATCCTGTGCTAGGAAAGTGGTTGCAGTATTCACAACAAAAATGCATAGGCAACTTTAATGTACGTATAACTAAAGAAACATAACTACATAACTACAAGCAAGTATAGGCTGAGCAATTGACGACTAAGAGTTTCTATGGCAGAAAAAACACTTGGCTACACTGAAGGCGGTAGTAATAAATAGCACCTTTAGTGACAACAGGACTGGAGAGACTCCAAGTCAGAACAACTTGCTGCAATCTGATCTTAAAGGGAATGGACAGGGCCTCTTCTCGAGGTACGGTCTGGGCCTCCTCTTAAAGGGAATGGACAGGGCCTTGGAAGTGATGAGCTCAGCACAAGGACTCGTTGAACTCTGCTCTGTTTTGTTCTGGCTGTGCACTGTGCTGGATGGCCTCTAGAGGGCAGAGCTGCTGCAGTGCTATTAACCTCTGACATTACATCACTGTCCTTTTATGTGGTCATGCCAGCTGCAGCACTGTTCTTACATAGCACATTGACTGTGTGGTTACCATAGAAATGAAAATAACTCTAATTACTGTGACGTTGGTGAAAAGTGTGAAGATTGTGCTGCATCTGGGCGAAGAGCGTTGGCTGATCTTTTGGAATCTTAATTTGTTTTTAGTTTGTGTGCTGGACAGTGAGCAGCTTTAACCTTAACCCTGTGGTGGTACTGAAATGGTTACATTTTACTGACATGTTCACACACTGCACCAAAGGGTGTGAGCACTTCCTCTGACGTTCAGTGTTCAGTCACACACGCTCGCGCCCACACACACGCACACACACACACTACCAGCATTTATGAAACGTTGGGCTTTTAAGTAGAAAAGGGATTTCACTTTAATGTATGGCATCGAGTTTTGCCTTAATCTCAGCTGCTACAGGTCGCAGGTCACCTTCCTTTTCATAGGCTCCTCCTACACAGCAGCTGACCGGAGTAAACCAGCGTCAGGCGACTCACAACAGTAGGATTTTGGCTTTGTGACGCAGTCATCTTTAGTTCTATTTCGGTTGCGTACACCAGATCAGATGAGCTTTATCAGCCTGGAGTTCTCAGAACTGCCTTAATCTGGTATGAAAACCATTTCTTAGCATGTACAGTGCATGTGGTCTGAGGGCCTGCTGTCTAGACCCCAGGTGTTGCAGTGGGTGTGGCTCTGGCTTTGATTTTCCGGTTGACCTCTGTTTGCGTCAATGTCACCTGCTGCGCTCATTCGCGTTTACCCAGATGACACTGTAATCATCTGGCCCCTTGTGGACTTAGTGCCTTTAACGTAGCTTTGATAACATCAAACATACTTGAGCTTTATAGTTGATCTTCAACAGCTCCTCAGTTTCTTGTTAAATGCAGCTTTTCTGCCTAGAACGACATGTTTCTGCCCATCCTACAAACATTCTCACCTTAGTTGAGTCGGAATTCGGATATATATCCGTACCTATGAGGATCTCGGTATCTGGTTAGACCGCTCAACCTCATTCCAGATCGACATTAGCCGCCTTTCGGTAAAGGCCTCATTCTGTGTGTGTGAAAAGTCTGTTAAAAAATACCCAAACATTCAGTTAATGTACTTCCCGTTATATACACTGTGATTGTATTTTTTTAAAGTGTAGTCTTGAAATTGCTAGGCTGTGCCTTTTGGCCAGGTTTTTTAAAATGAGAATTGGTTCGGCTCTTGGGCTGATTTCTAGTACAATAAGATAAGGGAGGAGCGTCTCTGATCCGGTTGGTAGAGGGCACTCTGAGAGAGGTTTTGTTTGGTCATCATGGTTTCCACTGTTGGCTAAACTAAATAATGCACTCCCAATATGCATGGTGACGATGAATCGGCAGGAAAATGGCCTTTCTTTATATTGGCTCCTTAAATGGGCTTTATAATCCATGACAAGGCTATTTCTGTAAGTATAGAGTGCATAAGTCAACTTTTTCATTTTCTATTTCAATTTGCATGTTTACTATTTAGTAGTCATTGTGTGTGTGTGTGTGTGTGTGTGTGAGTGTCTTTTCTGTTTTTCCTGTTTGAGTTGACTAGCACTTTCACAAAGCACCACTATCCCTCCTTCGCTCTAGATCTCCATATTTGCTCACAGGGCCTCATAAACAATGACTACAAAGTGGAAGTGAAAGCAGTCGGGGCTGGAGGAGGGCTACATGTCTGTGGTTCCATGTGACCCCGTTCCCTGGCTGATAAGGGTTATCAATGCCCACAGACGGAGAGTAGTATCCCCCCCTTCCACTTGTCATCGATTCACTTCAACACCAAGGCTAGTTTCTCCCTTCCTTCTCCCTCACTCCCCTCTGTCTCTGCTGGGGGAGGTGGGCCAGGGTGTGGCCAACATTGCCTGTGTTTTGATTGGCTGGAGGCCCAGGCGTGTGCTATCTTCTGTGGAACATGTTCTGCTCCCGCCCATGATAGTGCCTGGCACCCGACCTGGCCAAGCCCCTCCCATATCCCGATTACATCACTACTGAGGAAGAGTTTTGTGTCTGTTTTGCTTTCTGCCTTTGTGAGCGGGGCCGACAGGTAGGCTTTCTGGCTGCCAGGGACGTTTTCCACTCCGACTGTTTAGTGTAGACGAGCCTGAAAGGTTGATTCTACTTCTCTGTGCTGAGTTTCAACAGGCCGAACAGTGTCGAATCACTTCAGGAGTACGACAGACGAGGCTTTGACAGTGTCCCGGCTGTCTGTGGAAAACCTCCTAGCTGGTCCTGTGATGGAAAATGGGGTAGTGGGGCACGGTGACAGGCTGTGTGCTTTCAGGTCTCTGGGCTAGACTGAGTGCGCGTACAGGAATACAGACCAAAGACATGGAGTTCCTGAGGAGTCTGGTCCCAGCCGTCATCTCAGGGGACGGGGGTGCGTTGGAAACTGGGGGGGCGTTGCCACGGGACACGGGCCCTCGTCTTCTGCGAATGAAGCGACTGGGCCTGCTGGCAATGGGCCAGACCATCGAGGAGGACCAGGATGGCCTGGTGAGTACATCCACCGCCAGGCCGACCAGCTCCAACAGGACCAATCGCATCAAAGGTACTACTGACCAAAAGCCAGGAGGAGTCTCTCTGCATAATTTGGTTTTACTTGGTCAAACTCTGAAGTGTAATGGTGAACCCATTTATGTACAGAGCTGTATTTTGGTTGGGGCATTGTCTTAGCCAAAAGCTCCCCGGTGCCATCATTGGCTACAATATGTTTCCAACGTGTAATACCAATGAGACCCCACCACTTGAAACATTTTGTTTTATCAAGGGTGGATGGTTCAGTATTTCCAGGTGAAGGAGGTGGTTTCCTGCGTGTGGTGTTTGATTCGAGTTCACATTAGTGTGGTTGGTAGTTCGGTGTGGGACATTAACACCCCTGATACGTAGTCATACAGATCTTTATTTACAAAGGGTTTCACAGGAAGTAGAATGCTGTGTGAAACGGGCACAGTCGAAGCTAGCAGAAGCATGGAATATGCTGTCACAAAGTTGTTGAGGGTGTTGTAAATTATGCTGAAACGGAACTTGAGTTGCTGCTTGGGAGTTTCTAGCTTAAAGGTATTTCCAGCACTCCGTTGGTGTGAGTGATTGCTTCTGACTATTATGCCTGGGAACAGGTTGGTGGAATGCTTTTGTTTGTTTTTACAAGGACCCTTAAATAAGTGTACACCAGGCATTTCACCGTAACATGTATATTTCGAGAAATGTACTGGTCTAGTGTGCGTTTTGTGCATGACCCTTTGGGATCGTGTGATTTTACCATGGAATTCTGGGGGGAAATGCTTGGTACATAGAACTGGGTTTATGTGTTTAACCTCTGGTAAACGTGAAACGGTTCTAAGCCCAACACATTTTTCTTTCTGTAAATGTCAAGTGCTTTTGTACATATGAAGCTCCCAATAATTAGGACCTCACCAGATAAGAGTGGACAGACCTGTGTGACTGGAATAATTACATTTTCTTCTTAAGTGGTCATACCCAACAAATATTGCCAGAACTATTCCCCTTTTAGTCACCCCAACTTGCATAAAGGTAAAAACTACAATCCAAAATGAGTTCCCTCTGCTCAGGGTTCCAACTATGTGTTGGTGGCCCCATTGCCAGCTAGCTAGCTTGCAAGATCAGGTTTCGCTGCTGTATTCAAAATCAGCCCCCTTCTTGGTCAAGTGTGCGTAGCCTTGGTATAAGACGGTGGTATCATTTGATGTTCGAGTGCCAGGCCAGTCAGCCATCCAGCCTGTTTTATCGTCAGCAGGGCGATGACTCGTCAGTCTATCAGCAGGTCTTTGTGCTCACCCCGCCTGTCAGAACACGCTGGCTCTGTTTGTCCCTGAAACATGGCTGAACACACCAACCAACCACTGTTCCTTCTAAGAGAACTTCCATGGCTGACAGTCAACCCTGACCGCTCAATCCACCTGAACTGGCTCGCTCCACCTGAACTGGCTCGCTCCACCTGAACTGGCCCGCTCCACCTGAACTGGCCCGCTCCACCTGAACTGGCCCGCTCCACCTGAACTGGCCCGCTCCACCTGAACTGGCTCGCTCCACCTGAACTGGCTCGCTCCACCTGAACTGGCCCGCTCCACCTGAACTGGCTCGCTCCACCTGAACTGGCTCGCTCCACCTGAACTGGCCCGCTCCACCTGAACTGGCTCGCTCCGGCCTCACAGACATGCAACGTTTGACCCGATGTTGGGAGATCTCTAACACCCGTATAAGACTATGCAAAATGCTTCTTACAGTCACAACAGTAGCTAGGCAGGGTTACTCTGACTGTTAACGGTGAAATAACTACTCTGGGATTTTGTGTTTTGTTGTGACATTCCTGCTGTTGGATTTGAGTATGTTACTGTGTTATTGGGACATTCCTGCTCTGGAACAATGAGGTGGCTTTAATCAGGTTATAGAAACACCAGCTGAATGCCTGTTTATATTATGTGAATTAGAATAAAATGCCAGATTCCGATCTCTGTTTGCATAATCATTTGCATAGCGTTTGAATTTACACCGGCATGTCTGAGATGTAGCATTGTGGCCGTCGGTTGTGGTACAATTGAGCAATTTAAGTGAGCACTGCACAGAAACGTGATACCGTTCCGACACAATTGTCTTGCAAAACTCAGGGGTTCCTCTTAATGTGGCTCAGGCTACCTTTGATGTTGTTGTCTGGTGTTATCGGTATCTCCCAGTTCACCCAAACAAACAAAAATGATCTAGCATTTCTAAGTTTTCTTATAGATGTCTCGGCAAATGTTGCGTAATGTAAACAGCCTCGAGTTGCAAAGGCATGGTGGAACATGATTCGGTAGCTTTTTGCCTGGTTAAAAGCCCCCCTCTCTCCTTCTCTGGGACTTTCCTGTGTGGGGCGTGTGGGGGGTCCAGACGAACACCCCTCCCAAATTATGGCTTTGAGAATCCAAACCACAAATAGTATTTGAAGTGGATGGGAACAGCTACTCTATAAACCAAATGATGTAAGGAAGAGTAAGCCCTTTTAAAAAAAAACATTATCATACTGTATATAATCGCATAAGATAAACAGTTTCCAGAACTCTTGTGATGATGAACTTGTATGCCTGTTCTTTTGTGTGTTCTTGGCTGCCTGCCTCTTTCAAAGCTTGAAAAGAGTGAATAGATACATTGTCAAATGGAAATGTTCTTATCTTTTTCTGGGGACAGTGTGAAGTGTCTTGTGCTTAGTGTGCTGGACATCATGAAGACAATAAATACTACATTCCCTTCTATTCAATCAGGAGGACAGTCCCTTCCGCTGCTTAAGACAAAACAATCCTTTTGATGTTGGTCAAGGTGGTACTGTTATGTCCTGACAACTCAAAGGAACATCTTATAGCGCTATCATTTGTACCATGTTTCGGTACAAGATGCTATCCACTGCAGTAATTTAAGAAATGTCGGAATTGGGGGTGTCATACTAAAGAAAGTCAAAGACGGTGATTTATTTTTCAGATTGTCGCTTTACCTTTGTATGTTCTGGCTCTAGTACTCACCAAGCAGTCCCCTGGAAGATGTTCTGATCCAAACTCTTTAGGGAGTAAACTGAACATCCATGGGTGTAGCGTAACTTTGGATGGGGTGCCTGGTAATCATTTGGGTGGTTTAGGTTGTAGCTCATCAGTATTAAAATGGGTTTTCTTGTAATTTAACAAATGTTTTTTTGTTAACATCTTTGGGAACCCTAGTTTTGGTGCGGTATAGCTTCTGGCCTCACCCAAGTCTAATAAAGCAGTACATTTTGACTAATAACTTCTGTTTAATTATATATTAATCTTTCTCTAAATCTGAACTATAATGTTATTTTTATTTTCTTTACGTTTGACAGCACCGCTGCAATTTACCAACCCTTACTTTCAATACTGCTAATTCATCTTAAAGATTGAATATTACCATAGAATGTTTTTAAGTAACTTTTCTGACGTTTGGAGGCCGTCTTCCTATCTGACATGGCCTACCCTGGTTTCCTAGTGTTTCTAGGTGGTGCTCCCATTTGTCATTCAAGCTCACCAACCCTGTGGTGGATGTGAGTGCAGCAGATTCCAGGGAATTATTTGCTTATGAGACAACTTATTTGGTTTAAGGGCGCCGTCCATTTTCCTTTGACTTTAGGGTGTGTTTGTGAATGTCGAAGAGATTGGTGTGCAACTTCTATTTGAAAACCATATGATAGCAGAAGGGATTTATTTCAAACTGTCAAATATTTCACCTGCTCTACATAGGGCAAGATGAAGCATGTTCAATCTAGTCTCATTGTCTTATGTTGTATGGCCGGAATGGACATTTGTACTGATCTGTCTGGTAACTTTCTAACACAAATGGCATAGAGGGAAATGTGGTTTGGCTACAGTATGCAACAAAAGGGTGTGAGCGGCTGACACATCCACGCGCAGCTAGTGAAACACCGACGGGTAGAGTGAAACACCGACGGGTAGAGTGAAACACCGACGGGTAGAGTGAAACACCGACGGGTAGAGTGAAACACCGACGGGTAGAGTGAAACACCGACGGGTAGAGTGAAACACCGACGGGTAGAGTGAAACACCGACGGGTAGAGTGAAACACCGACGGGTAGAGTGAAACACCGACGGGTAGAGTGAAACACCGACAGGTTGAGCATTGGATATCAGGACAACAATTATTTGCATTACTGTTAATGACGAAGTCTTGTAAGTTTGAGGAAGACTTTTGTTTTTGGAGGTTTTCCTGATGCAACCAAATAAAAATTGAACTCAAAGACAAGAAAAGGTTTTGCAAAATGCCACAATGTAATCACGATCTGGAGCCCTGTCTAAACTTGTATAATACGGCTTGTGGAAACGCAAATGAGATCCCATCTTACAAGTGATAATGGTACCGGTAAAAACAGAGTAGCCTTCGCTAGGAGCTATTTGATGAGGTTTTATCATTTGACTGACTTGCAGCAGCTCTGGGCTGATATTATCTATGGGAGGCTGTGCTGTTGTGACCTTAAAGTAAGTCTCCCTGACTCCGCTTTTGATTGTCAAATGTGTGCATTCAATTAGAGGCGGATATGGTGCAGTGGCGTGAAGTAGTCTCATGTGGCGTGACGTAGTCTCATGTGGCGTGACGTAGTCTTATGTGGCGTGACGTAGTCTCATGTGGCGTGACGTAGTCTCATGTGGCGTGACGTAGTCTCATGTGGCTGACGTAGTCTCATGTGGCGTGACGTAGTCTCATGGTTCAGGTTGGTACTGTAGTGTTTGTTAATGGGAGCGTCTAGTGAATAATATTATTATTATTATTATTATTATTATTAGACATGGTATTAACATGTTACGTGTTGTTGAAGAAGTGCGGCATCCCTCTAATACTGCTGATGTAAAGCACCTGTAAAGTATTCACCCCCTTGGACCTTTTGGATGTTTTGTGTGACATCCTGGAATCAGACTGGATTTTATTAAGAGTAGGACTGTCCCGCTTTATCAAATAACTTGAGCAACTTTATTCTAATTTTCTGCTGCCATGCTTTTCAAAAACAAGAAAAAAGTGGCAAATGTTGAGGATGGTCTTGCATGTTAAAAGATTACTGCTTGCATATTTGTGATTTATTTTGCAGGTATTTATTTTTCACTGACATCATGTGTCATGTGCATGCTAATCCCTTAGATAAGGATTTTGTTCTGCTATGATTAGACCTATACAGGTCCCAGCCCGGTTGTAGCAAGACATCTGTGATGAATCCAATGCTTTGTCCTCTGCAGCTTATGTACTAGTTGCCGGTTTGGTCTGGAGAATTGCAGCTTCTATCGATTGTTGGTCTTTCCCCCCCCACTTTGTGCAGAACACTGTAGATCGTAATGCATCCTTAGTTCTTATTGTGGCCTCATGGGAATATCTCATTAATGCCCAGTAATGTCTGGAGCCAGGCAAGACAAAGAGCTGTCAATCAGATGCCGTCAGGGGGTCACGCTGCCCTGAGTCATTTATGGACAGAGTTCTTGCCAAGGCCGTGGCCATGGGGTCGACGTTGGGGGGGACCAAATCTGCTGGGGTTACGCCCTGAAAAACATGAATATTTGCGGATATTGCCGCGTTGGTATTGTTCCTGCAACATCATTAATGTTGCTCAAGGACCAGCATTGCAAATGACCTGTAGTTAGTTGGTTACCCCTGTCCAAAGACTTCAGTGGGGTTTGAGCCTAAACCTAACCTCAGCGGTTTGAACGTTAGTTATGATGTCTTAAGAACAACCCCGACATGGCAATATCAGAACAGTCGTCAATATGTTTTTCCTTTTCCCACATCAAGTCATCCGCTCACCCTGCCCTGTCTGCATCCTCATGCTCTTTACGCTCTGAATAAACCAGAGTGAACATGAAAGAAATATTGGCGTTTCTTTCCATGATGTTCAGGAGGAAACGTTGACTCTACTCATGTACCTGTGTCATCTGGTATTCATTTCATCACTTCTCTCAGACTTTTTTTCTGAGGCTGACAAATGTCACTGCTACCCTTCCTCTTGATCAAGACTGACCCTCTAACTAATATAACTGGTTAAACAAGCGCTAATAATGCTATTCATCATAAGCAAGTACAACTTTACCAATATGCAATCAATGAAAACTACTGCTGTCTTCAGAAATTATACATGCAGCGCCTTCTGACATGTCAAACGTAATTTTTAGACAATTTATGGCATTGCCTGTTCACAACTGCACAGCAGGTGCAACCATCGAGACAAATACTCCAAGAAAGAAACATTGACAGAAACCGAAAAATATTGAGAAACGTTACATTGTATCCTTGTTATTTGTGTCTTATCTTCTAATTGACGGGGGCACCATATATTTGTCTACCAAAATTTTACTGTGTCTCTAGCTACAAAAATGTGAATGTGTTTCTACTGTACATGACATCAAGAATAACAATTCTGCAAACATAGTTTTGCGTTGTGTGGGAAACACTCCTCCTCACCACATCTGGTCAAGCCGTTCTATTTCTTATCACACTGCTCAGCCAGGATGTTTTTGCTGGTACTGTGTGCTGAGGAGAATGCGTTCAGCCACCCAACCTATCAGAAGACTTTGCTATCATGCAGTGTGACAAGGCAGCCCTGTCCAATGCTGGACCCCAGGGCCTTGCTGTTGAGCCTCATTGGGTTGGTCTGAAGATGAGTGCAAAGAGTTTTCCTCTGAGCACAACATTTGAGGTTGAGTGGCATTTGAGGCACAGAATTAAAGATGGTGAGACTTTAGCAATTTTGGTCTGCATGTGTAATGTTATTTTTGTATGCGTAACCTATAAATATAATCACTATCATACCTCAGTCATGGGTTTCATAGAATTTCAAATTAGTGGCACAAGTCAGCAAAACGTGACATCAGAACACATTTCAGGGCGTTATGTCGCCAGGTTTAACCCTTTGTGCGTAATTCATGGATACCAAATGGATGATGCAAAATGTTGCATCTCTGTTCAAATGTTGTCTGCATTTCTTCTCTTCTACGTATGAGGTGCAGCATTCAACTTTTACTCAACCCCTTTGCCCAGCTTAGTTCCATTGTTGACATCCTTGTTGGGGAGCTGTGGTATCTGATGATATCCTGTACGCTGGAATGCAAGAAATGAACAATATACCCTAGTGCTGTGTAACTGCGTTAGGCTGAATATGCCAAATATGCTTAATTATTGTGTTCCTTTGTGCTGATTCGTTTGTCTGTGCTGCTATACTTTTCTTTTTTCTGATATTACAGAATGTTTTCTCGGTCATTCTGAGGGACCCCAGCTCCCCAGCGTGCTCCCAATCAACCCAAAATAGGTGTTTTGTTTGTGCCATTAAAATATTTGTTGTGGTTTTCTGCAGCGTTTTATCTATTAGACGTTTTGTTTTCGGTAAGGTCATCTCCAGTCCCCCAACATGCTGGTAATCTACAATTCTAGAAGGTAGCGTATTGGCTTTACTCCATCTTCACCTCTATCGCTAAGAAAGGCCGTCGCAAAAACCTTTACTGGCACAATAGGAGCACAAACGATTGAGCCTATTTTGAGTGAATTTGACCTATAATATATTGTTTATGTTTAAAGTGATGCCTATTTTGTTGTGGTTTTACATTGGGTGGGGGGCTATATTTATCCAGGTAAAATAGCTTAAATCATTTATGCCTATTTTGTGCTGCTGTAATTCACTTCGCCCCACAACATGATCCAAATTGACTCAAAATGGGCTCAATCTGTCGTGTTTGTTTGTGCTTGTAAAATATTAGTTTTTGCGACAGGAAAAGAGTGAAGCCAATACACTATCCTGTAGAAATGTAGATCATGTACCAAAAAGTGGTCCGGTGTGTTTCTGGACGTTTTAAGGAACGTTGCTCCCGAGAGACCTGGGCGGTGCGGCTGAGGTTTGTGTTCTGGCACGCGGGTCAAGGCCTCCGCTCTGAGCGTCCTACGTGAATCCGTCCAATAGGAAGAGGTGGTTGCGTCATTCAGTGCACATTGTGTCCCCGTGGCTCGCCGGGCTCCTGGGTGCCCAGGGAGTGCGTTGCGGAGCCTGGCTGGGCAGGGCGTGACAAAGCAAGTCTTTGTGGAGTGTTTGTTTACAATGCAGAGCCCCCACCTGGGGTTTTCTGCATAACTTGTGTTCCTTGTTGGGAGTCATGTGACGATGAGAGAGACTGAGAAAACACCCAGTGGCAGTTGGGCTACAAACTGAGAACA
The DNA here is from genome assembly GCA_016801125.1 of Novumbra hubbsi. Taxonomy (NCBI): domain Eukaryota; kingdom Metazoa; phylum Chordata; class Actinopteri; order Esociformes; family Umbridae; genus Novumbra; species Novumbra hubbsi. Next base: position 17,314 of record JACXGK010009669.1, read on the forward strand.
AACAGAGCTGTTTTGTTTGGCGTTCGTCTCGTTTCTGTTCTTCCTGGAATGTTTAGTGAACAGAATTATTCTTGTTTATATGACCACAAATCGGTTGATGTCATGTGGCTCTGTTTCCGTCTGCAGCCCGGGCTTTAAAAAGACACCGTGCACACTGAGGCATTTGTCGCTGTGTTTGTCTCTAAGTGTGAGTGTTTCTTTGTGGCTGGTAGCTTTTACTGGGCAAACCATGATGTAATCCTATGGGTGTGTCATTTTGCTGTTGACCCAAACAGATTGGGTATCCTCCTACCCACCATGCCATGCTCCATGTGGGTGTGGGCTGTAGCTTGCGGTGGACACTTGGGTCCCCAGACAAGTGAAAGGTGAAAATGCCTGAAACAGAGCATCACTCTGGACACTATGCTATACATGTTGCAATTTGGGTGTGTGTGCAGAATGCCTTCTTTTTAATCTAATGTTTCATGTTTGATTTGGACAAGCGCTGAATTAAGTTTGAATCATTTAGATTTTTATGCTGCTCTGTTGTTGCTTTGGTGTCCAGCTCCTTCCTCCTCTCTTTCACTGTCATTCCCTGCAGTCGGATGATGCGTCAATATTGCTGTGGAGAGACCAGGAAGTGTAGTTCTGATAGGCTGGCAGAGCAGCCGCTCTAATAACGTGTGAGGAGCGCTGGAACACGGCCAAGGAACACTCGCAGCATTTTGATGACATCACCACCACTCCCCCACCCAATCATCCAGCTATTGAAAAAAGAAAAATCGAGGGTGAGAGCGTCACTGAGCGTACAAGAGCTTGTTAGTGAGGGGGAGGGGCTGCTGTGAGCGAATGGAGAGGGAGAGAGCGAAGGGTAGAATAGCTGACAGGGCTAGCAGGAGCAGGCTAGGGCTCGAGACACACACACAAACCCACACACAGGAAGGGAAGAAAACAGAGAAGAGTACAGGGAATTTCTGCGCTTCACCAATCCAAGTCCTCCTGTGCCGTTGTGCCGGCTTCTCTCACCCATTGGGAAGAAAGTTTCCCGGACATGTTCCCCCGGCTCATGTTGTCTCCGAGCGGGGTGAGGGACCCTGGGGACTGGCTAGCGAACACGCGCCCGCATGGAATACCACTCTGAGGACCCTCCTCTACTCCGTCCGGATCTCTCTAGTCCTCTGCTCTCCGCTGAACCCAGCTAACACCTTCACTTGCCCACGGACCTCTCTGCTCACAGCAGCTGATCGGGGGGGGGGGGGGCTTGGTTGTTTCACGATGGCTCCTATATCCAGCTCCTCTGGAGGGTGAAACCCAGGCTGCTGTCTGTCAGGGATAGAGCTGAGCTTGTGCATTTGTGGGGGGGAGAAGTGTGCGCGAGTCTCTGGTCGGTTGAGGTCAACGTTTGCGGCTGTCATTTTTTGGGGCACCCCACCGGCAGGACTGTCCCGGGAAAGCGCTGCCTTCGGTAACCACCCTCAGTGGCGTCATGCTGAGCCTGCAGGATTCGCTCTTCTTTGAGATCAGCATCAAGTCTCTGCTGAAGTCGTGGAGCGGCAGCTGTGAGTACCCCCTCTTCCATTCTGAGTGAGACTAGCCAGTCCCAGAAACGGCACGCAATGTTTACATACCAGAGATGGTCAACACCCTCATCTACCTTGACTTCAGACACTCACCTGCTATCATACTTGAAAGGTGCAGCGACGCTATAGTTTAATGCAGGCCAGAATAGGAAACAAGGTAGGAAGTGAAGCGTTTAGGTGAAGCGTCTCTCCTGTCTTGGTATCTCTCCTTCTCTTGAGCTTCCCTGGTCTCTGTCTCTTCTCCCTGTCCTAATCTCTCTCTCTCCACTGTCCTGTTCTCTCTCCCCCCTGTCTTGGTCTCTCTCTCTCCCCTGTCCTGTTCTCTCTCCCCCCTGTCTTGGTCTCTCTCTATCTCTGTTCTCCCTGTCTTGGTCTCTCTATCTCTGTTCTCCCTGTCCTGTTCTCTCTATCTCTGTTCTCCCTGTCCTGTTCTCTCTATCTCTGTTCTCCCTGTCCTGTTCTCTCTATCTCTGTTCTCCCTGTCCTGTTCTCTCTATCTCTGTTCTCCCTGTCCTGTTCTCTATCTCTGTTCTCCCTGTCCTGTTCTCTCTATCTCTGTTCTCCCTGTCCTGTTCTCTCTATCTCTGTTCTCCCTGTCCTGTTCTCTCTATCTCTGTTCTCCCTGTCCTGTT
>JACXGK010009670.1:0-19499 GCA_016801125.1 Novumbra hubbsi
CTCTAGAAGTTAGGTTTGAAGGGCTCAGAAGTAATTTGACCGCTGTTTTGGTTATTTGCTGAGTGAACAATTTGAAGCAGAGCAGCAAGTGTCAGCGAAAACATCCAATACAACAGAGTTGGTAGTAGTGATGAGATGAGCTATGATTGGACATCACCAAATTGGGGAAAAACTGTCAAATTGATTCATAACAACACTTCAATAAGAATGTTTGTGTGTCTTAAAAAAGTGCATGTGCAAACTGAAAATGACATTGTATCCTAGCCTGACTTTGAAAGAATATCAGTCTTTTATGTTTGGGGATGTACATCTTTTAATTTAAAACATGTAGAAAACCAAAACGAGAATGTATAAATAAAAATCAACATAACCCCTGCTTTCCGAGAAAGTGATAAGACCTATAAATATCAAATATATTACATTTAAAAAAATAGTGTTTGTTTTGTGGGGAAAAAAGGATGCACTATGGGAAGCAGGCAAGCAGGCAGAAATAGTGGATGTTACTTTGACACATACCACCTACCTAAGCATTGCTGCAGACCATGTACACCTTTTCTTGGAAACAGTACTCCCTGATAGTATTAAACTCTTTTAGCAAAATAACGCACCCTGCCACAAAGCAAAAAGGGTTCAAGAATGGTTTGAGGAACACAACATTCACGTTGAAGGTGTTGACTTGGCCTCCAAATTCCATAGATCTCAATCGGCTCGATTGGATGTGCTGGAAAAACCAGTACAATCCATGGAAACCCCACATCACAACTTACAGGACTTAAAGGGACTGCGGCTAACGTCTTGGTGCCAGATACCACAGCACACCTTCAGAGGTCTAGTAGAGTCCATGCCTCAACTGGTCAGGGCTGTTTTGGCAGCCAAAGGGGGACCAACATAATATTAGGCAGGCGGTCATAATGTTTTGGCTGATATTTCAGCATATATAGCCAATAATATTTACATTCCCATGAAGAGCTTCATGTAGATTATGTAAGCACTTCAAACAAAAACATAATACATCTGCAGTTATAGCGGAATGAGTTTCTCACATGTGAACTCATTCACCAATTTATCACCAGAAATTAATTGAAGTGCATACAAAGGCACATCCTAAAAAGCTTATATATATGCTATATGCTGACCAATATATATATATATATATATATATATTGGTCAGCATAAGCATAATATTGTCAAATATAAAAGCGGTTATCTGTCGACAAATAAGCAAAGGTAGACGGGGGCAAGTGAAATCACTCTGTCATTTGCAATTATTTTACAGACTTGTTCAAGTAGGACAACGAGCAAAGAACTGAAAGTGAGAGTAATTCTGTAATTCTGCAAACATCCACAAGTTAAAATCGATATCTCTTTATAAGCATATGGTTAAGAAAAAGCCCCATCACATGCAAAGGCAGTACAACTACTCCCTTCCCCATCAATCAGGGGTGAAGTTGCTAAACACTTTCCCAAAGAACATTACTCAAAATATTTTCTAATTGACCACTGACTGGAATGGATTCCCTTGATACTGATTAAATGTTATGTCCAGCCAGTCAAGTTGCCCTTATTTCTCTAGGGCCTTTCCTAAGTCAAAAATGGCTTTATTCTCCAGAATCTCCACTTTTTCCCCTGTGGGTATTAGTGTGTTGGCCACCATGGCCCTGACCACCAATTGAATGCGGATGGACAACGCTGTGGGAAATAAGGAGGAAACGGGTCCCAGGATCTTCCTGGCAAACCACTCAGCGGGTCGGCTCTCCTGCCTGTCCACCATCAACACCCTGAGAGAAAGAAGGAAACAAATATTACATGCAGTAATGCAGCCGTGGACAAACGTTTTGAGAATGACACAGAAGTATTGGTTTGCACAAAGTTTGCTGCTGCATTGTTTTTAGATGTTTTCTCAGAGGTTACTATGGTATAAGTGTCAAATTCTATTATTGACAATTACATTAAGTACATGCGAACAGTAAATATTTACAGTTTCAACACTTCTTCTTCAAGACCTCTGCGATTCACCCTGGCCTGCTGTCAATTAACTTCTGGGCCACATCCTGACTGATGTCAGCCCACTCTTGCATAATCAATGCTTGGAGTTTGTCAGAATTTGTGGGTTTTTTTTCCTTGAGAGTAGTGGGATATTTGCTGCCCATCTTGACACCAGGCCATCCTCCTAAAGTATTTGCCTCCCTGTGCGTGCAGATGCACTCACACTTGCCTGCTATTATTCCTGACAAGCTCTCCACGGGTGGTGCCCCGATCCCACAGCAGAATCAACTTTAGAAGATGGTCCTGGTGCTTGTTGGACTTTCTTGGATGCCCTGAAGCCTTCTTCACAACAATTGAACCTCTCTCTTTGAAGTTCTTGATGATCCCATGAATGGTAGATTTTGATGCAATCTTACTAGCAGCGACATCCTTGCCTGTGAAGCAATTTTTGTGCACACATTTTTGTGCACGCGTTTCCTTGCAGGTAACCATGGTTAACAGAGGAAGAACTTTGATGTCTAGCCCCACCCTCCATTTAAAATTTCCAGTCTGATATTCTAACTCAATCAGCATGACGGAGAGATCCGCAGCCTTGTCTTGTGTTAACGAGAGGATCACTGACATGTCAGCTAGTCCTTTTGTGGCAGGACTGAATGGCAGTGGAAATGTTTTTGGGGATAAAGTCCATATTCATGGCGAGGGACCTAATTATTGCAATTCATCTGATCACTCTTCATGACATTTTGGAAATTATGCAAATTGCCATAATAAAGTCTAAATTAATGTTTGTGTCATTCTCAAAACGTTTGGCCACAGCTGCAGATTCAGAGGGCATTCAGACCCCTTCTCCATGTTACATTCACTGGTGAAAAAATATCTTACAATCACAGTAACTAACACCATGTAAATTAAACTAGGGATATCAATCTGTCCAGGTAAGAAGCATAACTGATTGTTAAAAAATTTCACCTGTTTTTGGTGCAAATAAAAGTGACAACAGGTGCCCTAGAGAGGCAACAGCAAGAAAACCCTGAAAAAGCAAAAAGGGAATGGTTTTGCCAGTAGTAGCCACAGACAATTGCTCTCTCCTGACAGCTTCTTCTCTAGTTTTACATTTTGCTAGTGTCCTGGCCCCTACTGGTAGCATGAAGCAGTAACTGCAGCCCATTCAGGTTGCACAGGTAGTCTAGCTCCTCCAGGATGGCAAATCCATTTGTGCGGTCACATGGTTTGCTGAGGAAAGCTGGCCAAAGCCCTACGAAATGACCTCCAGCGGGATACTAATGTGCATGTTTCTGACCAAACTGTAAAGAGGCATGAGTCCCCAACGTCCTCTAGTGAGACCTGTGCTCACAGCCTTACACCATGCAGCTTGATTGGCATTATTGGCATAAAGTTACCGTGATGAAATTCACACAAGGTGTAACAGCCTATGAATTCAATTGTTTACTTTCATTTTCCGTGTGAGTTCCGTTGATCTTTTATATATTTCCCTTATCAAGACCCAATGTGTGATTTAAGTTTTCCCTTAACTATTTTGAGTAGTGTACTTTCTTCTGTGTTCTATATTCAATTTGGAAATATGTTTGTTGTTGTTGCCATCCGTCTACACACAATGTTAAAAAAACTAAAATAATTCAAGTATTCAGACCTGTTTTTCAGTACTTTGTAGACTTTGGCATCAATTATAGCTTCTAGTTTTCTTGAGAACTCCACTCCACTCTTTTGCACACTTGGTTTTAGGACGATGATCCCATTCTTCCTTGTGGATCCTTATAAGCTCTTTCAAATTGCATAGGAAGCACCTGTGAATTTCGGGTCTGTCGATAGATTTTCAATAGGGTCTGGGCTTGGAATTTGACAGACTTGTCCAGAAGCCACTCCAGCAATCTCCACAAAAAGTGGAGAAAATAAAGGGATGTGAATATTTTCACAAGACTTTGAATGTTAACATCAAAGGATCCCTGGAGAATTGAGTACAGAAAATAGTGACATGGGAGAGACATATTTGCTTGTGGCCACTCTCCCTGATTTGATGTGAGGGATAAAGTAATGGACAAGTGACATCACTCAGCCTTGTTTAGAAAACTTACGCAGGGCGATAGATGGAGTAACGCTCAAAGTCCAGCCGCTCGATGTCTGCCTCCACTTGTCCCTGGAGAGGCAAATATTTACATTGAACAAGCAATACACAAGTTCACAAAATACCTTTGTGAGAGGCTGAAAGGGGTCCTGATTATAAAATGCCATAAAAGGTGGTTGTAGACAGGCGTTCATAATGTGTTACCTTCACTTGAAGATAGAGAAAGCCACTGGTTTTGTCAGCCCCTTTGGAAGACTCTAGGTTGAAATGTGAGCAGCCCCCGGCTTTGGCAAGCTCAGCAGATTTCAGGACATAGTCATGGTCCACACGGAAAAATCCATCCTACAATGACAAACATCAGAACACTTGTCACTAGATTTCATGGTTGCAATTCATGATTATGGCATTGTCTAATCACAGCACATCCTAGCCATTTCAGATGAGCCAGAACGTGTCCTCTGAAACACACCCGGCCAAGGTGCTCTATTGAACAATGTTCAATCCAACTGAAAGTCAGATGAAACGAACTAGCTTGAAAAATATTGCTCCAATGGGTAACATTTGCTCTGGTTACCCAAAACAAGGAATGGCTAGAGAAAGGCAAATCAAGAGGCCCAAAACATGCACACTAATCAACCACTGACCACAACAAAAATTTTGTTTATGGCAGTACAAATATGCTCAGCTATATACTCTATATTGTATATGTATAGTTCTGAAGAATTCCCTATCACATTCAAAGTAAACTCAAATTTAGGGCTGTTGCAATCCCATCAACACAACGCCACATTTGTTTTGTGAACTTTATGCTATTACAGTATTGGCCTGAAGTCACAAACAGTGCAGCACAACACAAACTGCAATATTACAATGCTGGCAACAAGATTCTGGAATGAGCTTGCTAGCTAGCAGGCTCATTCCAGGCTCATTCCAGAATCCAGGCTCATAGCTAACACCACAGGTTCATAGCTAACACCACAGGTTCATAGCTAACACCACAGGTTCTACTTTCGATTCAATCACATATCAAATCATTGTCTTAATCATAATAAATACACAGAAAATCTACACATTTACTTCCTCAGCTCTTTTTTAATCCACTGTGCTATAAAATACAGTTGCGGTGGGACATTCACATACATTTGGGGTTTTCTGTAGTCAACACAGGAGCAAAATATACCTAGTATTTGGTTAAATGTCACTTTTTCTAGCCATCAACAAGCTTCTTGCAGAATTCCAAAAAGCTTTCAAAATCTTAGCCTGCTTTGATTTGTGTTTGGGGTCAATGTCCTGTTATACAATACAATTGTGTCTTAGTTTCAACCGTCTGCCTGATGGTTTAAGGTTATTCTGAGGTAGTCCTACTTCTTCATTATTCCTTCCGCTTTGTGTTATGCACCAGTTCCACTGGCAGCAAAACAGCCCCAGAGCATGATGCTACCACCATTAATTCTCAAAACATGCCTCTGGTCATTGTGGCCAAACAAATCAATCTTTGTCTCATTTGACCATAAAACCTTTCTCCAGAAGGCTTTTTCATTGTCCATATGTTCAGCAGAAAACTTTATACGAGCTTAAAGGTGATCCTTTTAAAGCAGGGGCTTCTTTCATGGTCAGGAGCCTAAGTTCATAGCAATGTAAAACTCACTTGATTGTATACAGTGACACTGTTTTTTTCAGCAGCTTCCAGTTCATGATAGGCTGATGCCACGGTGGTTCCTTGGTAGTCCCTGACCATCCAAATCTATTTCCTCTCAGCTGACGGTGACCGTTTGGGTCTTCTTCCAGACATACCGATAACTTATACAGATGTACAATTGTACAATTGATGCAATGATCTTGGAATCTGCAGTTGTTTAGAACTGGATCCACAAGATATTCCTTACTTGTGTAAATCTACCATTGTCATTCTCCAAAACGCACTGAGCGCCTTGCACAGTACTATTGTACTGTGTGTTGGTCAGGTGTGCTGTCAAAAAAATATTTTTTATGTTGGCACAGAGAAGCAACCAGCTGGAGGTTGGGAGGCTTTGGGCTTGGCAAATTAAAGGACATTTCAGAACTTTCAGCACCACTGAGTTAATAATCTAAGTGGGTGTTTGTATGATTTTTTATAATTTAGAACCTGTGATGATTCCAGAAAATCATAAATAAATAAAAAGTATTGTATGTTGCACAATCATTCTACCCCTATAAAAATAAGTTAAAATAAACCATAGAAAGCACAATATTGCCATGACATTCATGTCCATGCTGAGTGTATGTAAACTTCCAACTGCAACTGGATGTCCAATGCCTCATTGTTTCCATGACAACCGTGTAGCTGACATCTACTCAACTTACAGTTTTGACTCACATTCACACACAAACTGGCCTTTGAAAGGTGAGGAGTCAAGGGAATTGACTAAATACATGTATGGCTACGTATAGTATTATTTACTATGAAGCAGTATTTAGTTGGAAGCAAATGTATTTTTGACTGACAGAAAAGAATCAGATTATAGCTACTGTCAATAAACTCAGCGCAATAGATGAGGCTATTTATTATGGATAATATACTGGGGCCAATAGTATCCAGCACTTCTTTAAAAAGAAACAGAATCCTGGGGGGCAGGTAGTACGTTTCATGCATTAGACTCTATCTATAACTTGAAAGAGATACAGGTTCAAACTGGTTAAAAAACAGCAGTACTTGTGGCAAAATCAGAGGGGTTGTGATCTGGAGGTAAAATGCAAGATCAATCATGCCAGTGAAGAAGGTCAGGAAGTCTTCACAAGCCTGAAGAGTTGTATCAGGTAAAAGCAACCGCGTGTGAAGCTTTGTGTATCGTACTGAACAAGCCAATGATTAATAGAGTTGTAGAGATAATATCTGAGAAATATTCAGCTCTTGCAGTTTTAACAGAGAGCTGATATTATTAAAAGGTGTCTCAGAATTTCAAAAGACACTTACAAACGTTCTTAATTTTCTCTCTGCTTTTCTGCATTCCTGTCTGGAAGTGTGGGTAACATTATTCACCTAGCTTTCGCTCCACTCTTTTTAAAAGGAGCAACACAATCCAGGATGCCAGAGCAAGTGGACCTGCTTTCTCCAAATTGCTAAACAACACAAGGTCAACCTCTTTGTCAGTAGATACCTCTAACTACCATCCACTTGAAACAGTAAATAATAAGCACCTGCATTTTCAATTAGGATACCAAACTCTCTGGCAATCTCTTCCCTGCATGTAGCCATTTGTATCTTAACGTAGTTAAAGCAACCAAGGCATGTAAAGTCAATATTTGCCACATGACAAAGGGGCAATATGGGCCTGGAATATCAATGACCATTTCACTCACAGCCCCTGCTTTGGCTTTGGTTGTTCCAAGGCAGCAGTAGCCAACATCATGCCCTTGGAATGCTGCAGCATATTCATCCAATTTCTCAAAGTCCACCACCTCCTGCAGCTGAAATGGAAAAATGTATGTATATAGATAACGTTGTCAGTACATCCTACAGTGTTGTTGAAATGAACAGTAAATTAACATGAAGTTGTACACCTACCAGGTTTTCATATGATTTGTCTTCAAATGTGAGCCGTCTTCTTCCGATGAGAGTAACTTTTGAGAACAGTTTCCTCTCCACAATCTCTTTCAGTAACAGTTGACCTGTCTCGCCAGAGGCACCCAGGATGAAACAACTTGTATTCTTCTGTCTAAAGTTTTCTTCTAGTTTGGTCATATCGTTCGCCATCCTGAAGGATAAAACAAGACAGTTCTAGAAAATATTGTAGATCAGAGATATTGGACATCAGTGCACGCAACGATGTTACGCAATTACAACTATAGGAAAGGTAGCTATAGCCTATAGCATATAACTAGCGCTATAAGGCAATACATTTCCTAGAGTCTGTAACAGCGTCTCTTTAAATAACTTAGCTCAAGAAATAGCTGCATAAAAGAAACCTATTACTATAGTATGACAACGTAATGTAGATTACAGTTACATTATACAATGTATTGACAAGATTTGCAAATGTGTGCTCAAATTGATAAGAGACTAAATTAACCAACTATCCCCGTGTTTGGGTTCAGTTCAGTAGGTAGCTATGTAGCTGGCTAGTAGTGCTTCTTACCCGAAGTAAATCGTCGGTTCGCCGTTTTCTAGATGTTGTAAAACTGCTGCAATAACAACGACTAAAAGGGCGAAGAAGCCAAGAGCTTTGCTGAAGCTGTTCCTCAGCAGTTTCATAACAGATCAAAGATAGTTAACAAAACAGATTGAAGTGTCCATGAAAAAACACTTCCTTATTCTGCTGAAATTGAACCTGCGCAGTAGAACAAATTCTTATTTTGAATTGAAACAAATATCATCTACTTGGACAGTTGCATTTGATAATACGTAGTAGGATGTACTGACGACGTAATGATTAATCTATATCTGAAATTGCATACCAGTTTGGAAGCTTTTACTTCACCACCACAAGTAAAACTCCTGCAAAAAAGTGATGTTCTTACGAATTTACTTTCATTTCATAATTTGAGAAACCGTATATAATACCTTGTAAGGTAAAGTGGGTAATTTGAGCTAGTGAATATGCGAGAAACTCCCAGAAGGACAGCTATCTCTCCAGCACTCCATCAATCAAGCTTTTATGGAAGATGGAGTAGATAGAAGCCTTTCCTGAGAAAAGGCAAATTTCACAATGATCTAATCAGTTATTCACCAAGGCGTCTTTATACATTCTAAACTCACTGCATGTTGTTATCCATATCGGGACGTAGTGTTAGGAAATTATTGAGGGCTAATAAAATCATCCCATAGACCCATCTAGTTGATGTGTAAGAACCTCTACTGTACATATGAAGTGGAATCCCATCAGGCACCACCTCATTTTTGAGCTTCAGCAATTTCACACAAAAATAATAGATAGGCGCCTAATTACAGTATATACACATGCTTTTGTTTATGTCTAATTTCGAGAACCTAAATTAAATGTCCAACTGTTAATAAAGTTAATGTACTTCTTAATATTAAATATAGGTTTCATTTGGTTAATTTGTTTTATTAACTACATTTGACATATTTATGAATCCCCTATACAGTTTAGAAGTCACCATCTCAACACATAACCATGGAGGCACTCTGAGAAAGCAGGGGATAGAGGTGGAATGGGGATCCACAAGCAGTTTTGTTTTTGCACTAGCAATCTGTTTTGGTTAAATTCTAATTTAATAAATCCCAAAATGTTCACAACAGCTATTTAGTCTTGCGCTCAAGGCTTTCTGTTCTGCTCATCGCTCTTGCTGACATCTGATCACCTTATCCATGACTCTCACTCACTCTCACTCACTTCCACACCTTAAATGTGAACTCTGCATTATTTGGTCTAAAGTGCATTGCTAAGGCCTGAAAACACGATGCTACCTCAAGATAATGGAATTAATTAGGAGCTTAACCTTCTGTCATCATTGTCATCACCTATTTTTGACTGACTTTGCTAGCTGATGAAATCTGTGCGTGAGCTTGATGATGGAAATTATGTTGTCTACTTTACATTCAACTATGTTAGCAATGCTGTTCTATTTCCAAGCCTATAATGTCCTATTTAGACTAAACATTAATTTGACCAATTTTAAGTAATCCCTTTTACAGAAAATTACATCAGGAAAAGATCCGGCCAATTGTCAGCAGTACGTGGAAGAACACATTTCTTTTTTATCTTTGGCTGCCCCTAGATTTGAGAAACTGAACTATAATTAGTTTCTTCAACATATTTTAAGTATAATTCTATACATTTTATTGTTGGTAAGTTGTTCAATTTCTTTGATATTTATTAAACTCAAGAGATAATCAAATGAACTAAGATTATAAAAAAAAACATATGATAAATAGAAGCCCTGAGATAATTAATCCACGTAAAGTAGTAATATATGATGTATGTTGGGTGTAAGATGTCCTCCGCTTCCAACAGGTGTGTATATACTTTTGATAATCACTGCATACACTGTATCTGAAAGAAATACTGAACCCCTGGCTACATATTTGTAACTACCTCACTTATCAATTTATAACAGATATACAATAAAACTTTATGAATATGTTTACAGTATGTGGTTCAGGGAAAAACAGAAGCTAAGTTGAAGATGAGGTTTCAGGAAAACCTGCAGAAGAGGGCATCCTTCTAAAGCCATAAGCAACCTCTCAAAACAGGCTGTTCCTTTCCCCCGGACCTCCAGTGGGTTTCATCAACACAACTCCACTTAAACACAAAAAAGCAAGTCAGTTACATGCTATGAATTCATCAACCCCCCATGATTTCGACTCCCAAGCCCTCCAATTAAAACACGAGACATCGACCCCCGACAAAAAGGACGCCAGAGATGATCTTTGAAAGATGCCAAGCAGAAAGACACGTATGACACCGAAATAGAGAGGGAGAGACAGAAGAAGCCTTTAACTCTGTTAACATGGAATGAAAGGTGAAATGCCACATTGTTCCTTAGCAGTGGGTGCTAATTGGAGCAGGCTGTGGGGTGGAGGGCTTTCATTGGTCCCCTCTCCTTTGCACCTGTTGCGGCATTGTCCCCTAGCATTGATCAGACAGGAAGTGGAATGGAGGAAGCAGCGGCTTACGCACCAGTGGATGCATCCTAGCAGCATGGTTCCATGTCCTTTTTTAGAGAACGGCAGTCGGGGTGTTAGAACTGAACGTGCCCTTAATGGTCAGTGCCATTGGTCAATGATTTTTGACCATCGACTAGTTTGCTTGAGAGGTTGTTGTGTTGCGTACGTCGTGTGTCTAATGTAAAAGCGAATGTATAGGTTGACCTTTTGATTTGGAATGAAGATTAAATGCTTTTGAGTGTCAATCGACATCTTGGTCTGTAACACGTTTCCAGGGGCTGGTTCATTGTTTTTTAATCAATATCACTGAGTAGTGTAATAAGACAACACACTTTGTTGTGGTCCCAATCCTGCTTCACACATATGCATACATGCATTAACACCTACACACACCAACAAGCACACACACTTAGGGCTTAGGAAGAACACATCTTATGTCACTGCAGTGTGTGATGCAAATGCTGCCGCCAATTAATGGACTCTGACAGCACAATCTGCTGCCATTGTCAACCAATCGCTAGCTTTGCTGCCCACATGGGCCAAAAATGAGGGTCTTATTCTCAAGGTGTCTGCGTCTGTGTTGTGTGTGTCCTGTCTCAGTTGATCCAAAGGCAGGGATTAGATCAATTAGAGTGAGCCTGTCAAGTTGACTTCAGGGGTTTGATGGTCCAATGGGCCTCTGGTCCCAGTGGCCAGCAGTGTCTGTGTGTGTATGTGTATGTGTGTGTGTGTGTGTGTGTGGATGTGTGTGTGTGTGTGTGTGTGTGTGTATGTGTATGTGTATGTGTATGTGTATGTGTATGTGTATGTGTATGTGTATGTGTGTGTGTGTGTATGTGTGTGTATGTGTGTGTGTATGTGTTTTACATGACACAAGATTTTCATCATTATATCTGACTGTTGTAATTATAGGTTGCAGTTCTTCAGCTGGTGGTAACAATATTTGTTATGATGCTGTGGTTTTCTACAACATTGGCATTCTGGACAAAACTGCTTTTTGTCACATTCATATTTAACATTCTAATTTGTCCATCATCCTTTGGTTGAGTTTTGTTTCTCAAAATAAATACTAGCGGTCACATGAATCCATGTGTGATTAAAATCAGAGACGTTATCAACTTTTGAGCAGATAACCAAAACCCGATCAGTTTTCAATCACAGGCCAAGTTGAAATGAAAAACGGTCCGGCATGAGGGGCTTTGGCCAGTCTTTTTGTGAAGGGTGGGGGTTGTTTATTTTGTTTCTAATGAAGCCTATGTCAAAGAAGCCACCAGCTGCAACAATCCTGATTGGTCTAAACAGCTCCTCAATAGAGGTCCACCGGAGCATCCCTCCTCTGGCCTCCCAGGCTCAGACGTTGTGCACAGGGACTTCCTTCTGCGTCCGGAGCTAAGCAGAGTATCAATGCAGCTCAGAGGAGCCTAAAGAGCCATGACTAAGCAGCACTGAAACCTGCTGCCCCCATCCTAGGAAACAATAGACTAATTAAAGGAGCAAACAGATTAGAGCAGGTTTAAACAGGCGGATACAGGAAGGGCCTGGACCAGGATCAGCTCCCAGCTGGATATTATACCAGTGAGAGAACCACTTGCACATCTGGCCTGCTGTATATCCCTATAGGAGAATGAGATGGAAGGGTTTCCTTGTCATTCAAACCTGCTGATGTGAAATCCCCTCCTATTCTATGTAGGACGAATGTCAAAGACGTGCTTCCCAGCCCATGTTGGAGGTGATGCATATTGGCCCACTGGGAGGCAAACTGGTTGAAGAGCGGAAACGGTGTGGTGCTTGTCTGGTATGTCACAGGTGTTCTGGAGCTGTGTGGCTTGTGTTGAGTGAGAGTAAAAACATGGTGCTAGCAATGCAATTAAAACAAGAGATGAGTGCATATGCTAAGTAATTATGGGTGTACTCACTGAGTCACAGTTTGGAACTGAAACTGGTATGAACATCCAGGTTCTTGTAAAGCACTGACAAACTTTATTATAAGAATTATTCACTTTCTCCTACAGAAAACAGTAAACCAATGTTTTATTTATTTATAGGATGTATATGCTAAAGTTTTGTCATCTTCAACACACGTCTTCATTAACACTTTGGAGAGAATAGTTTTTTTGCCAAACAAGCCATTATCTCTTAGAAATCTCTAAGATGAATAGTAAGTTCAGAAAGAAATGACTGCTTGACTTAAAATCAAATTACTTATGAACGACACAGGGTGAGATATAACACTTTCCCAGGAATAAAAGAGAATGAAACACATTTGAATCTGTGGTTTTGTATGGGGACAGACCTGCTTAATACACCAAAGCCTCTTACTGAATATATTTGGCTTTGAGTTTTCCCCATCAGATCTGTTTGCTGCTTTAAATCTCCTTTTTGTGATAGTGCAGGGAAAGACTAATGACTTCTTTGAACCGCCGACATCCTCGACAGAATGGGTTTAGTCATGTTAGGTCACCCAACTAACCTTTACTTGTTTTCCCACATGTGCAACACTTGGAAGGTACACAAGACAATTTCTTCCCGTCTATTCAATGTGATTGTATGCATTCATTTCCCACTGTTTTCTTTCATACCACAATGAACCGTCAACACAAAGGTGTTTCAAAGTTTGTTCATTCTTGTAAAATGACTAAAATGAAAAAATATAAATATATATATATATTTAATTTAGCGCATGTACTTATCCTGACACTTAAAGTAGCGAGGGCAAACATCTTCACAGTGTTACACATCATCTGTAGAAAGTTTGTGAAATGAAGGTATTACACTGTTTTCTAAATGACAGATTTGCTAATACCAATTTTCAAAATAAGTCTTCAACAACTTTAGCCTAGCAGTTAAAGCATTAGGTCTGTAACGAAAGGTTGCCAGTATGAATCAAAACTGACAAGGTTAACAAAAATCAGTTGTTATTTGTTTGAAAAAAGAACCTTGTCACTCAGCATTAACTAGTCTGCTAAATGACTACAAGGTAAAAGAACAGGAAGAGTGTGTGTTCCTCAGTTCCTCTTCGGGCCTTTGGTCCTCTTCAGACCTCCCAAGCGTGTCCAACTGTCCAATAGTCTTGAGAAAGAAGAGGGAAGGAGACGGCAAAAGAGAGAGAAAAAAGATCCTGCTGGATCATGACAGACCCACCACAGCAAGAGAGACCTCCCTGCTGACAAGTAAACATTACAGCAAATGGCAGAGCCGGCCAGACAATCGCTTTGTGAATGAGGGCTAATTAGCCGGTGGCTAACGCCAGTTTACTGACACCTGTATTAGCGCGCTAGCACAGTGGGGAGCATGGACCAGGGTTGGCCAACAAGCTCTAATCCTCTGTAAGTAAACAGTGCCCCTCCATCCAAACTACCATTAGCATATTCTCTATTAGCGAGCTATGAGGCCAACCGGGACAAGCGTATCTAGTGTGTGTGTGTGTGTGTGTGTGTATGTGCATGTATGTGTCGTGTTTGTGTGCTCATGCATTCATTAATATATTTGTATTGTCCTTTAACTGCAAGTGCATGTTCCTTTCTTTTAACATATACATGTGTCTGAGCTCCGTTCTATCGCTGTACTTTTCTCTCATCACTGCCTGGGTGGTTGGGTGATTATCTGCTATCAATTTGGCAGCCAGTGAGTATGAGGCTTGTGTGTGCGTAAGGGATTAGCCAGATTTAGCATTAGCACTATGACTGGCCAGGCTGCATTCTCCTTCACCACTGGTAATTTGAGGGGTGGAGAAGACGGTCGGTCCATTAGCAGGCTGTTTGCTCAGGAGTTTGTCTGCTCTGATCCCCAGTTACACTCCCTGATTCTGGGAGAATCGGTTTCTTTTGCGAACTGAGGAATGAAGGGATGGAGGGATGAAGAGTTGGACAGAGGGGCACGTTGATTCAGAGATCACAGGTCCTTGGGAGTTTCTGTCCTCTCTGCAAACTAATCAGTGAGTGTAAACAGAAGAGACGTGTGAAGGTTTAGCTGGTCAAAGGAAGAGAGAGCTGGCGAAGTCTGGAGTGTTGATGTTCTCATGGGACCACCATCAGTCAAAACAGACCACTGACAGCATCTAAGACCACTCATAGGGGAATTTGGTGATCTAACAACTAGTTTGACTAGCTGTTGTTTCCAGTCCAGTTGCTTGGAAGAAATGTACAGATGAACTAATTCTATGGTGGTCGCGTGATATACAAATAGGTAGAAAAACAATATTCCTGGTTCCTTGGAGCTATTGCATGATTTTTTGTAAAATGTTTCGTTTACCCTCTCTTTAAATGGTTGCTTTACTCACCCATTATGTCTATGTCCAGATTAAACCCTAGCGTGAACCCCAACTTCATGTTTTAAAATGTACATCAATTGGTATTAAAATACAATTATCTGCATCAGATTAATATGAATATCTGCCAAACCATTTAATTGATGGTTTATTCATCCATAGCTAGGGTTAGGGTTAGTTTACTGACATACTGGCCTATTTAATATTAAAAAAAAAACGTTTTATCCCTAGACTGTAAAATATTAAGTAACATTTTTGGGGGGGTTGACGTTGACAATTTATTGTGGATGGTTTTATGTTATGACTTGTACCAGAATTGAATATTTTGCCCCCGCAACTAACTGCAATGTAAGGTTTCATTATGTAAAAGCAAGATAACAGGGTAGTTGTTCTTTGTCCATATTGCGGTTTATTTTATGGCTTTGGTTCTATTTGCAAGAATGTGATCAAACCTCACAACTCTTGGTACATAACTCCAAACTCATCACACTTGTGACACACACTCTTTCATTCAAAACATGCCATTGTGCATTCATTTGGGATGCAAACAACTCTCACCACACAACAATTTATTCAAAATAATACCCTTCCAGATATTGATTTATTTGGAAAATACCCTCCCATCTCTTACTGTAAACTATGTTTGCATTGTGCATATAGCCTACCCATGGGTTGTTGTTAAGTTACAACACAGATTGGGTTTTTATTCAATTGCCATTGCTACAATTTAGGTTTAGCCCTCTATCGGATGGAAGTGGAATTGTAGAAAAAAATGAAAACAGAGGACTTATAACAGATACTGAGCACGTATTAGCTCCAGTATGAAAACATGACACCCTCTCTAAAAAAAGGCGAAATATGTGTTTGCCCTTTTTAGCATTTATAATGTTCATGTCACCAAAATGATTTAAGATGGAATAACCTTAGCTTAGACTGAGGCTAGTATACCATATTTAAGTTAGCTAAAGTTACTAGCTATGGAGTTGTGCAATTATTGTTGTTACTGTCATTAAGCATGATATGCAGTTAGTAAATAATTGAAATAATGCATCAGCCACTCTTCTCTGGAGATATACAGGCTGTCCAATCATTTGATCCAACCCAAATTCCCACCTAAGCTTTTCAAGGAAATAATGTGGTTAGATTGGTGTTGAGGCGATGGCCTCCACATGCAGTAGCTCTTCTGATCAATGGTTATTTATATAAAACATTTTAAATACATATGCCTTTAATAAATGACTGTCAAATTAGGTATACGGGGAACCAAATTTAAAAGGTAGACTTATAAAACAAGGTGGCTAGATTAAATCAAGTAATGATAATACACTACTACAAGGATGGACAATCTAGTAGGTCTGTTCTCTATAATTCTTTTATCAGCTATGGTCAACCTAATGTCATGTATTTTTCTTTCTCCATGAGCAACGATACGCTTGCGTACTAGCACGCAGCACAATACTTTTCTAACAGGGGGTCTCTGGATCATTTGGAGAAGATGGTCAGATGGAAAGAAATAAGACAGATATTCCAAAATTCGGACAACTTGGAACAGCTCATCCTGAGTACTAATTCTCAGTTAGGCAGAATTCCCTGGCAGGTGGGCGGGGTAACAAAGGAGAAGCACGATTCATTACATCAATGACTATGCTCAATGTACAGAATAAAGAGCCTGTGAAGTTCTCCAAAGTGTTATAGAACAAGCCAAGCACTGTATATAAATGGTTCTGCGGCAATTTGATGTTAATTTCTTACAAACAATCATATATACCAGCTTGGTCGAGCATTGAGGAAAACACATAGGCTACAAAAATCCTTACAAACATTTTCAGATTAGGCAGGAGGCTCAATAAACCAATTGCGTCAAAATAATCCTGTGGAGCACTGTCTGAAATATCAGTCATATTTATGTTGTAATTAGTGTGGATACATAACTTAATAGGGTTTTATGGTGGATATTTCATTCAACCATATTACCTTCACACGAACACAAGATTCAAACCTTTAACTTTACTGTAGCTTCAACCATAACCTTAGGTCAAGTTTTTTGTTCTGTGCAACAAATACAGACTTTGTCATCGTCAGGTGTTTTCCCCATAGGCAACGGTCTTCTTCACTTTTTAACTGCTATTCTATAATGACCTGTCAATCATCCAATCACTGAATCAAAGCCTACATCCCTACGGACTTCCTTGTGACACAACATTGTAGCAGCTCAACATCATTTGGAGTCTAAGTGGATATCAGATCAGATGTCACCACATATTCCCCTTGGCCCATACTTTCTCTGATACCCCTCGCTGCCAATTAGGAATGACAGAGGGGGGCAAATCTTCAATGGGGGGGCTATAGAGGCAATAGAGAGGGGTACACATGCTACCCAGCTAGACACCAGTCTACAGGGACCAGTGCTAATGGGTAATCACCAGGGGGCTTATGCTGCAAATCAACCCTGATATGAAGGGCCCTTCTGGGGATAGCTGTCCAGCGATAGCTGAGTCTGAGGAGTAGGATCCAGTAATGGGTGCCGGGTTGGAGATCTGAAGGGACCCAAATGGGAATATGGAACAGGAGTCACCAGGCTCAAAGTGACTTTGACAGGCAAACATGAAGGTAAGTTCAAGAAGGACGTGTCCGAATGTACAAAAGAAGGGGACACTTAGCTTCACATGAACAGATGATGTTTTGGGGATTTTCTCTCAGGGGATTTGTGGTAACTACTCAGGGTCTGGTTCATGTTCCATTTGAAACTGTCATGGTAAAAAGGGATACATTGTTACTTCAGTCCTTTCCACTGCTCTGCATTCAGAGTGGATCAGATTGAGGAGCTCTATATTAAATGCTTTCACCAACACCTTGGATTAAATACACGTAATGAGAACTACACCTCAGTCAAATAAATTCTGTATGACTTTTAACCAGGTAGGGGTAACATGCAAAACATCATGTGATATACAACAGGTCAAATGGACTAAGAAAAAAGTTTACATAAAATATAACACACACAATAAAACTCCTAATCTAAATCCGAGGTCTAAAACTGTTCCATGGCATCAAACATCACTTACAGTCCCAGTGGAGAAACATTATAAAACATCTGTTGTCTTTTATTTTTATTGTCACGGCTGTTGTGCATGGCAAAACCAAATGCAGACATTGTAGTAAATGAAAGGTGATTTAATCCAATAACAAAAACTAACTACACGGACTGTACACGTAAATGAAAGGTGCTAACCAACATAAAACGATATATCAAGAAACATGTAGAGTATTCACTGAAATTGGAAATAAAACAGAGACAAACCATGAACGTTGTGGAACACAAACAAGCAACCACACCTATAGTGTGGCATTAGCCTAACCTAAGTAGGCTCCCCAATCAGAGTCAACTGAACACAGCTGCTCTGGCTGGGGAGCTCACAGCGTCATAGAGAAGGCCAGAGGCCTGATGGGATTGTCCATTCTTTGCTTGTAGAGCTCAGTTTCCCCCATAATTTATAAATGATAAATGCAAGGAACAAATATATTTTTATATTCCTTTAATACAGGTTTCGACAAAAGAAGAAAAAACTTAGTTGAATGGGAGTGAAAAGATGAGTGACCAAATGACTTTTTAACTTTGAGCTGAAGAGGGTTGGTGCTGTGTTCTATGTAGGGGATGAGGTCTGTGGAAGAGATCTCATACAATGTAGCTTACCTGGTAATGGTATGGCACAAACCAGCGCTGTGGTTTTGATTACCAGCCCAGTCCGCCAAATGACTTGCATGTACAGGTTATGGCTAGACCAGGTTATTAATGAGCATTAACCAGTTGTCTCACATCTGGTGTAAAGAGATGTTCAAATAAACTTCACAAAAACATCCAGTTTACAAAAACATATGGAGCACAGGGATGTTTTGTAAAGAGGATTGGTGGCAAATCTTTCAGCCGAAGGGTAAAGATCACCTGGCTTTGAGAATTCCATGTCCTCTGAGAGACTTGGAGGGTCAAAACACTGTATTTTTGTATTTACCTAACCTAGTTAATTGCCTTTACCCCACGTGTGAATCAGAAAGACATCAAAATAACTTTTTTAGGCATTTAATGCTTTGCTTGGCATAAAAGTGTGGCAAAAAAGAGTGCACACTGAAAGACAGGACAGATTGGGGGGGGGGGGGGGTGGTTCTATGTCTGTTGGCCCTGTCAGCGGACTGGTGGGTGTGAGGAAAGAATGGTGGAGGCAGGTGGTGTGACAGGTCTGAACAGGGCGGATGCTGGGTCATGGGTACGGGAGGGCTGCAATGTGAATTGGGGAGGGAGGTGGGTCAGGAGTGTTACCGCTGACAACCAGGCCCTGTCCCAAACGGTTCTGCCCAGTGCCCCACCCCCTGACAACCAGGCCCTGTCCCAAACGGTTCTGCCCAGTGCCCCACCCCCTGACAACCAGGCCCTGTCCCAAACGGTTCTGCCCAGTACCCCACCCCCTGACAACCAGGCCCTGTCCCAAACGGTTCTGCCCAGTACCCCACCCCCTGACAACCAGGCCCTGTCCCAAACGGTTCTGCCCAGTGCCCCACCC
>JACXGK010009671.1:0-19495 GCA_016801125.1 Novumbra hubbsi
CCTGATCTCCACCATCTCTCCTTTAGCCTTACTCTCCACCATATCCCGTTCAGCCCTACTCTCCACCATTCCTCGCATCAACCTAATTCCCCTTCTTCCTCTCTTTGCTACAATCAATTCCCTTGATAGTTTTACCTCCCTTCTAAGTCTGCTTTTGGGTTCAAACCTTTTGCCAAACACAACAGATTCTCTGGAATGCTTCTCAAACAGTCTTGAAAATTATATTATGACAACCCTTTAGTTTTTGCAAATTTGTTTTATAACCACTGCCTACAGTTGTTTTAATGAAGGAATTTCATAGGGATTAGAAGAACATTTATTATAAATAAAACAGTTTCATTTAATCCTGGAACTGATGCATCTGATAAATAAAAGTAGTAATTAACACATTTATTGATGATCAAAATAGTAGTTTGCTGTAGTCTAAACGTGTACATATAAGTGTTGGTCTCATGTTTCTTTCATTGAAATAAAACATCTCTCAAATGTTCCATACAAAAAATATCTCTCTCTTAAATGTGTTCCGTTTTACATGTGTGGCATAACAAGAAGCAGATTAAACAGCATGATTATCATGCTGGTGCAGTTTGCTGGAGACCATAAATGGCCACTCTAAAATGTCCAGTTTTGTCACAAATAACAATGCCACAGATGTCCCACCATTTGAGGGAGCATGTAATTGCATGCTGACTGCAGAAATGTCCATCAGCACTGTTGCCAGAATGTTCATTTCTTTACCATAAGCCACATATGACATCCTTTGGCAATATGTCAAACCGGCCTTCCAACCGCAGACAAGGTGTAACTTCACCAGGGTCTTCCGAGGCCATCACGTCATGTTTCAGCATGATAATGTGCAGTCCCATGTTGCAGGGATGAGTACACAATTCCTAGAAGTTGAATGATCTCAGTTCATCCATGGCCTGAATAACCACCAGACACTCACTGAGGGATGCATAACTGTAGTCCACGTCCTG
Source organism: Novumbra hubbsi (assembly GCA_016801125.1). Lineage (NCBI taxonomy): Eukaryota > Metazoa > Chordata > Actinopteri > Esociformes > Umbridae > Novumbra > Novumbra hubbsi. The sequence goes on from JACXGK010009671.1 coordinate 978, forward strand.
AGAGACCAATAGGTTAGGCCCTAACAAAGGTATGCCATAGGTTCAAGTCTTGTATGTTGCATTTATATTTCTGTTCAGTATAGGTATGCATCTAAGTCATAAACAGCAGCATGTATGAGATGAGTGTGTACAGTACGCGTGTGTATGGTGTGTAGATGAGTGTGTACAAGATGCGTGTGCATGGAGTGTAAATGAGTGTGTACAGCATGTGGGTGTATGGAGTTTAGATGAGTGTGTACAGTATGCGCGTGTATGGAGTGTAAATTAGTGTGTACGGTATGTGGGTGTATGGAGTGTAGATGAGTGTGTACAGTATGCAAGTGTATGGAGTGTAAATGAGTTTGTACAGTATGCGTGTGTATGGAGTGTACAGATTGAGTGTGAACAGTATGCGCATGTATGGAGTGTACAGATTGAGTGTATACAGTATGCGCGTCTATGGAGTGTAGAGATTGAGTGTGTACAGTATGCATGTGTATGTAGTGTACAGATTGAGTGTGAACAGTATGTGCGTGTATGGAGTGTTCAGATTGAGTGTGTACAGTATGCGCGTGTATGGAGTGTAGAGATTGAGTGTGTGCAGTATGCGGGTGTATGTAGTGTAGAGATTGAGTGTGTACAGAATGCGTGTGTATGGAGTTTTGGGTAGAGTAAAAAGCCATGCAAACCATGCGGTAGAATAGTAAAAAGTGTATTGATTGGGTGGCTGGGGTTATTTATTATTTGTAGGCCCCCCAAGTATCATTTCAAACCAAAGCAGGGCCCCAGAATGAATCTCTTCATTCTAAGCAAAAAACTTCTCTGGAATAACATCATGAGAAAGGCTCATTCTTCTTATTGATCTAACAGCAAGTGGATGGCCCAGACAAATCCATTTGATTCATGTAGGGACTGCCAATATCATCTTTTTCCTTGGCTTTGATTGTTTTTCACAGGTATTAAAAAGGGATATTGTGTTTCAGGACAATTAGAAGTACCTTTTCAAGAGACCCCTTGATATATTATTAGACAGATTTTTGGAAAGCTGTGCACTACAGCCAAGGAGCATCCATACCTGGCTCAACAGTGGCACAGCTATCTAAGGCCCTCCATCACAGAGCAGCTGTGTCATGTCATACCAGAGATTATACAGTGGACACAACATGCAACCATGCTCAAGAGTTGCCTTTCGGTCGGTCACTTCCGCACCACACAAAGGGAATTATGCATAAGGATTTCTGTACCATCTGATACATTCACCCTGATAAGGCCATGCCTGTGCAAGACTAACTGTGATCCCCACCACTGAGGCGGCAAAACTTTTCTGATATTAAAACGCTTCATCAAAAGCATATCTCAAGGCCTCTTTTGTGCTAGCATTGTCACCCCTCCACAGCTAAATTGGCAATTTAACTGTCCAACCTGGGTTACATTCCCTTCTGGTGTGTTTTTATTAGTTTGTTACCACAGGGTTGTGTTTAGCAGTAATGCAGTCTGAGTGGATGCTCCCAATGGTCCACCTGTAGAAATAATTATTCTGTAGAGAGTAGTTGCAGACATGCCAAACTTCTTCAATCTCCTCAGAAGGTATGGAAGTTTTGGACCGTTTTTACTGCAGAGTCTGCTTGCCTGGACCACCGGGATATAACTTGTTTTTTCAAATATTTTGAGATACTGGATTTTTCATTTCCATACGCTCTATGCTGCAATCATCAAAAAAGGCTTTTGATGTTTTATTTTATGTGCATTGTATCTAGAGTATAGGAAGGTATCACTTTTTGATTTGATTTACGGGGAAAATTTACTTTTCCATTATATTCAAATATTTTCAGATGCACCTGTACTGGTGAAACCCTCAGCTATCGGATCAGGACACCCCTTGAGGACACTGCCTGAAATGCCATCTGGACTTGATGACTTGCATGGGTTCACTCTTTAAAAAGCTATCCTCTTGTCGGCTGCAGCTAGGGACCGTACTCAGTCGTCCTGGATCTCAGCAAGCCTTCCAGAACGGATGGTGTTGGTCATATCAAACCGTGCACGGAAGGTGTTGAGGTGAGAGGCAGCAGGCTGAGCATCTTTTCGGTTTCTCTGTGATGTGTCGCAGTCTACATCGCATATGTCTGGTGTCAAAGCGGTGGTAATCAGACTCCAACTTATCCCAGTAGTCTCTTTTTGCAGTAATTGCGAATAACAAATATAAAGAGTCTGATCCCCATGAGTAGGAAAGTTAATGTGTTGGTGGTATTTTGGCAAAACTTTCCAAATGTTTGCCCTATTGAAGTCACCAACAACAATAAAGGCTGCCTCAGGGTGAGCGCCCTCGACTCCATTATTACTCCAAATAGGTCATCAAGCGCACACGTTGTATCCGCCATGTTTTATCCGTATGTAAACTGCTGTGATTATAGTGGAGCTGAATTCCCACAAAAGGTAGAAGGGCCGTACTCTCCAGAAGAGAGCTTCCTAATCAATCCGGCAGCGCCGCAGTTTAAGATGACTGACTTGTCTTTCCAAATTAGAGTGAAGGGGGACACATGTTCACTATCTGCCCTTTTCTCTGGAACCTATGCTCCTCTTCTTGTCCAAATGAAGTCTGACTTTAAGCAATTGAGTTGCTTACCACTACACCTTATATTGGGGATTAATTATGTTAAAATGGGCAGTTTCCCCAAATTCCTTTATTTATTTCAATCCATCCCATTGTTTTTACCAAAGTTGTTTTTTTTATAAATCGACCAAGCCATTATCTGATTTCTTTGGCGTGGTACGTTTTAGTGGTGGACTGGCACCTCCTTTGTCTTTCTCTACTACTACAGGGCTGACAAAATTCTGAAATTCTCATTTTGGTTGCACACTCATGACAACCCATGGCTCCATGACAACCCATGGAGCCATCTTGAGGCACACTCCAGCATGTCTACATCATTCCCTGCCTTTCTTTGCTCTTCTTTCCCAAATCTCCCTCTCGCTACACTGAATTTGCCATAGCACTTTCTACACTAAAGATTTTGTACCTGGTTTCAACGCCATTTAAAAGTTTCTCTCAGCATCCACTTTGGGCCCCGTTCATAAGAATCACCCCCTTCCCTAATAGACAATGCTTTCTCCCACTGGTAAAGAAAAACATTAAGACCGTCCACGTCTTGTGTGGCGATAAAGGTTTCTCTAGGTTCTCTGTCCAAGCAACTGAGTATTCTCTGCTTCCATCACATGTTTTTCAATACCTCCAGATTAGGCACTTTGTATCCTCCCAGTTTGCTGACGTGCCTCCCCCTCCCCCGACCGACCCTGGGAATGTCTTCTGTCTCTCTCGACGGACAAGAATGATTTCTCAGATCTACACATGGATTATGTCCTTGGACTTAGTCTCTACCAACAAAACCTAGGTTTAGTTAATCTGGGAGTGGGAGATGGGAATTCAGTTTGCTCAGGAGTGGTGGGATGAGGACGTCCTGTGCTCGCCTGGGTCTTATTCAGTACAAGGTGGTGGATAGAAGTCACATCTCCAAGTCCAGACTGGTGTGGTTATTTCCAATATGAAGGATAAGTGTGATAGGGGTCACGCCTCCCCTTGTAACCTCACCCACATGTTTACTCAGTGTCCTGCACCTCAGGCGTATTGGGACTCCATTTTCCCAGTTCTGTCAGAGGTGCTTGCATTCAAGCTAGTCACACCCTCTGTTGGAAGTGTCTTTTTGAGCCCCAAACCGGCTGACATTGTTGCTTTTGCGACCTTGTTGGCTCGTCAAAAGGTGCTAATCATTGTCTGTCCACTCTCCGGCTGTTTCTTTGTGGCTGAGTTATATCATGTTTTTTGATGCAGGATAAGGTTCAGTTTACTTTAATGGGGGGGGACCTCCGCTGCCTTTCTCATCAAATAGCAGCCGTTTATTACATATTTCAATGGCCTGCAGAATCTCATCTCCCCTGATGTGGCGTGTAGTAGATTAGGTTTTCTCTCTCTTCTTTTTTACAGTTACTGGTTCTTTTGTCAATTGGCTATCTGTTTTGGCTTTTGTTGACGACTTGAGTTTGTGCTGTGGTGTCTGTGTGTTGGTCTGTCTGTCAGTTGTGGAGACTGGGGTGGGGGTTGGATGTAGGCCGTTGGGGTTGTGGGGCTCGAGATCGGATCGCTGGTTAAGTGGCTTCCAGGGTGGAGTGGTGAGATTTGCACCTTGCCAAATTCGAGTCCTCCTCATTCATGTATGAGGTTCTGTAACCTTGATGTCACCACAGGTCTTCAAATAATCTGATAATGTATTTGTCTGGGTGTCATTTTAAGACACATTATTTTCTGCTTGGTTTCTAGATCAAAAAGAGAGAAATTAATTAATTTGTGCAAATTATAATTATTTTTGTACTTTTCAATCATGGATCTGACCACTGTATTTTTTGCTGTCAATATAGCAATGGCAAGCTTATGTAGCCAGAAAATCCACATGCTCACGAGATGACTTGAACAAGCGTGTATCTTAGGCACTAAATAATGCCATATAAAATATGCTAGATTTGGTAGCTCTGCTGGATTATGACTGTATATATACATATATATTTAATTATAAATGAGCTGATAAGTTGCACTTTTGTAAGCGAATCAAAACACAACAACAACTCAAAGCCAAAGCACAAAATGTCCTTTGAAAGACCACACGGGGTCTGAATCGATTAACGCATACGAAGACAGACAATCAATGTCACAGTCAGGTATATAAACAGCGTCAAATCATTCTAAACACATCATTACACGGTCCAATCATCAGGACAACAGGCGCCAAGGCGGATGGCCTGGCAATTAAGGATAGACCAGACAACCACTGATAGAAGACTGACGGCTGTGGTATCAGTCTGAACCTCTTGTTTTCCCCAATACCCAGAGGCCACAAGACCGTCATTAACCCAATATCAAGACCAGCCACACAGACTCTACATGAAATAAATTGCACATGACTATAACAGTCCTTATGATGATCAGTAATAATACATACACGTATCTGATTGGCTCTAATGATACATATAGCTTTACAATGCTCTCTAATTAAACATATCATATTTCATGAGTATTGTGCACAAAGTCCATTCCTGGGTGACGTCAAAGGAAGATCCTTACATGAGAAGTTCATCATACAATAATAAATTGGGTAAAAAAATGGGAGTTTATTACTAGGTTGGTTGGAATGCCTCTTTAGAGTTTGACATCATAGTTTGACTTGTACGCCAAAGGCTCATTGCTGCCAATGTAACAAGTAACTGGCTGAGGGTCCAGTAAGGGATGTTAGCACTGGCACAGACCACCTATTCCACACTGGAATACCCACCCTAAACATTACACCTTCCCAAACCACATAACATTACCTAGCACTACAGACTAATCTCCACACGGATCTTGTTCCAAACAAGAATTTGCGCCAACCCATTTCTGTGGCTCAGCCGCTCTCGTTCAGCCAGAGATTAGACAGATTTGGGGTCACGCTGTGCCCCTCGCCAGGGTCGGCTGTTGAGGAAACTGTGTGTCGCACGCCTCTCGATCTAAGAACAGAACTCCCGCTGTGAGCGATGCGCTGGGTACAAGTCGCCACAGTTTCACATCCACATTTTCGGTTGTAACCATTATAGCTGCTGCTGCTCCTGCAGCTCCCAGAGCGCTGACTGCTCTCACTGCTCACTGGTCTGGCTATGAGATGAACATTTGACATATCCTAGGTTGCCTAAACACTGCACACACACAAACACACACCGATACACTCGTAGAAAAAAAGACTTCCAAATGGATTTCGGCTGTCTCAAGGTGGAACACTTTTGGGTTCCATGTAGAATCCTCTGTGGAGGGGTTTCAATATGAAACGAAAGAAGGTTCTAAAAGAAAACCAATGTGATTGAAGGTTGTAAAGGAAAACTGTGCACTCAGTCGTCGCACTATTCAGTGTTCTACATACATTTCTATATGAAAAGACTTGGGTAAATGTTACAACCTCACTTCTGTTGTGCATAGCTTAGTCTGTGTTGATGATTGAAACAACTTGGAAATGTTTTCCCAGTAACCTCCACACCAAACAATCTGCCAGTACAAAGGCTTCACACATTGCATCGATGGTGGCCACAAACACATTAGTTTTAATAGAAAAAAAGAACAATGAGTTTTGTAAAAAAAAAAGATAAAGATCTAGAAACAAGTAAATAAAGGCAGGTCGTCTACGCTACAATGGCGTTGTTTGTTTTCAATTGTCACAATTGGTTTGTGCAATTCAATTTCATCACAAGATGAAATCACAATATTTCCCCTTACTTACAACCATTATTGACTATACAAACTATTTATTAACTAAATATTTAATCAAAGAAATGCATTCACTAAGACCTAGATGCAAAAAGGTATCATCATACAGTTTTTGCAAAATTCAGATTTATTTTCTGGTAATTAATTAATAATACATTTAAAATGGTCATGAGACAATCCTTTGTTGTCATTTAGAAAATAATTAATCATTGGGTCCCACCAAGGTCATAGGTTTGAACATTGGTGGAGACGCTTTTTTAACTATCATATACCCCTGTCCTGTCGAGTGACAGTGCCTGCACTAGCCTTTTGGAGACCCTAAGCAAATAATATTTGGGGCCCTCTCCCCAGTTGTTTGGGGCCACTCAACCAAGCGAGCACTTATGCAACTAATTCCTAAAACCGGCCCTGGGTAAAAGCATAAGCAGAGGCAAGCACTCACAAACAAGATGCTGGATTGTATGAGGCAGATGTTAAAAAAAAAAATAGATCTATTCACCCAGCGCAGTTACAGCAACTCTCGCTTTTGAGTCTTGTAGTTAACAAAAATATTTTTTTCTGTAACATCAACTTACCTACTGGCTTTACTGATTGGCGACGCAACCCATGCAGCATCATAATCACTAGTTCAGCCATTATAAAACCTCACCTGTGACCCTCCTCCTCCTCTACCTTTGTGTGCTGCATCTTTAAGAACCGTCTCATCTTCACATACCTACTGAATGATAAAATGCAGGCATGCCGTTTAAAAATAAAGTCAATGACTGCTCCGGTTGTAAATTATTCCTACATGTTCTAGGAGAATCATTTCCAAGAATAGTTATCTAACACTGTAGAACTAGACTTCATTCTAATACTTTTGGGGCTTTTTGTAAAGAATGTCCTTATGTTGATCCTTTTTTACTGCCGTCATCTAAAACACATTGAAGTGAGCAATTATCGAAGGCTAAGCTATTGTTAGTTGGTGTAACAATATTATTAAAACATTCCTAGTTACCATGTAAGGATGTGATGGCAGTTACTAAATCTAGCAATAGCTAAACATGTATAGCAAAAACTCTGCTTTTTGCACAGTACTGTGCAGGAGGGTAATATCACAACTTGATAAAGGTTAAAGTTGTATTCTTCTCTCAATGTTCTCAACAACATAACACTAGCCTACCGACTCAACCAAGACCCCTAACTTCTCTTCAGTGGATAACCTTGCTCATAAAAACAAAATTTTAAAACAAAAAATATATGTTCAGTCATCACAATTATTGGTGGGACTATAAATCTTTACAGTTGGGTTCCATTTTAATTGAGAAACACATTTGAATGAATATATAGAAACTACATCTCTCAGCCTAACAGACCTAGAATATTAGATGAAATCTTCTCATTTCCTAAGTGAACTTACCTGCCACAGGTGACCAAAATGGACTAGCTTGACATATTGATACATAATGTAAGATATGGCTGTGAATGGGTTGTTTTGGAAACCTGGCTGACAAATGCATTGTTACACTGCATTGCCTAACTTATCTGGAGTACCTGACACTGACATTTTGTCCTCACAACCTTCTGTGAGAATTAAGCTGTGTTTGTTGGTGCATGGTCACATTCCACCAACAGCTAACTTTAAGATGGCACTTATGAAATTGTGTTTTAAATGTTTGATGTTTTTTTTGGAAACTACAATGGATGTTTATTTGCAAAGTACACTGCATTTACACATAAAGAAAATGTGACTTTTTGCATTCTTATCAGATGAAGCAATAAGTCAGTAATAGATCATTTACAAACTGTAATGTGCGTATAAACTACTTACAATCCTTAAAATCTACTTGCAATCCTAAAACCAACATAAGCACACCTAAAGGTGATCACCCCTGATAAATTGTTCATATACTCAATGCTCATGCTGTATAGGTATACTTACTATAGCGCTCCCCAAATGATGTTTTGGTGTCTCCCAGTGGAAGGCTAGTTTGACCAGCAATAACAAAAACAAAGCAACAAAAGGAAAAAGATGAAATAGATGCCTCATGTAGCCCAGATGTATCGGCCATCATTGTTGTTCTGCAGAATTAATAACTAGTGCACTCCGAAGTCACCTTTCATTTTTAAAATGTAATTTACACATCTTTACTATATAAATATATTGTTATTGTATTTTAGATTGTATATACTTTATTGTATTTTCCCAAATAAAAAGGCAACATTTGTGATTATCTTAATAAACCTTCCTAAAAAAAACATGTATATTGATAAATATCACATTTTGCATGGAAATGTCCTGATGCACTGGTTCTACGGAACATTCTTCTTTCTGTGGAACTGTCAAGATGGTGACTGTGTCAAAGGAGTGTCTGTCTTTGCGGCTTGCATGGAGTGCTTGGGGACCCCCTCCAGTCTCCAAGCTCCCCATCTGAGCTGCAAACACAGACACCCTTTTCACACAGTTCTTATCACTTAGTCTGAGCATCTGTCATTCACCATTCACAGTTAATAATTTTTACACGCACATGCAAACAATGTTCTCTCTCACATTCCCTAACACGGTTCCACATTAACAGAACCAAGCCTCATGTAAAAGCCAGAAGTTGCTGGATTTTGTTCAGTTTTGAAAATCTTTAACTGGTCCTATCACCCGTGCACACATACATAGTCAATATTTATAGCACACCAACAGAGAGAGAATGAGTCCTCCAGCCAAAATACACTATTTGCATGTTCCCGCTGCTTCGCTAATTGGGCGCGTTCGTCTTTCATTTAGCACTGGTTTGAAGTGCAGGAAGAGCTCGAAAACCATGCAGCTTCCTTCATCTCCGAACAAATTTTCTGAGTGCCGAACAAAAGAATTGAAAGCCTTGGATGGCTGGCTCTGCCTCTGAAGATATGGGGTGCAAAGGGCTTTTCTTCTGTTCCTCTTGTCGGTTGCTCTAAGACGGTTAGAGGAAAAGATGCAAAGCAAGGGAAGTGATGCTGATTGATTGAAAAGTGAGTCAAGGCTGGGAGGGGAGAAAGATGGGCTGAAGGATTGCAATCCCTTAATGTGGCCTAAACACCAGCCCTTTACAGTGCAGTGTCCACAGCCTTAGACTGAGGCTGATCAAATTAATTGCACTTTCACATACAGTGCTTATGGCAAACCTTGCTAAATGAAATTACATACGTGCCATTGTTTTTGTTGTGGCTTGAAATGAGAAAGATCAACAAGACTTTCACTCAAAGGAAAGGAAGAGAATAACTGCATTGAAGGCTTTTCTTTGGGCCAAACGTGTTTTATGCATCGTCTCCATGGATGATGGCACAGTCAGGTTGTTTAATAACAAGTAAAAATAAGGGAGGACACAGGCATCTACCTTGTATTGAGAAGGGGATGAAGTTCATCATTTGATAACCAAACAATTCTGAACTTTGGTCCCTATATGTTTTATAGCTTGTACTGCATGCATCATCTGGAAGACAATAAGATAGCCATCTGATGTTAGCTTTCTATAAACCTTGCTCTAACCTAACATTACAATGTCAAGGACAGTAAGGGACCATATTTTGACATCTTCTTGCAACTCCATAAATGTTAAACTTTCTGATTGAGAATCTGAGGTTGGATCTTACTTTAGTTTAACCGTAGAGGATATAGAAGAGATGCCATATAAAAATGATAATAAAATGCCTTGTTTAAGCCCCTATCAATAAAACATCTTAGATTAGGAGAGCTGATTAGGTATCGTAATCTAAGGAGTCCAGGTGAAAAAGAAACACTGATAAAAAAGAGTCGAGAAAGTCTCCTAATCTAAGGGGACCCAATGATCAGGTCCCCCCTGGTTGCGCCATAGTACTTATTCCTCAGCCCCAACTTGCAGTACTCAAACTGAAGAACTATAAAATAGTAATAAAAGGTGTTAGCTAAGATGATAGTTAACCAGATACATAACATAACATTATACTTTCCCCATACACCCCATTTTCAATAAATATTACATTTGGAAAAACATCCATAACATACTCAGAAATATCCACTATGATGCACATTTTCCTAAGAAAACTGTTTGAAACTTCAGGCTATTATAATGGTATGTATTACTGATGCATTGGTGCATGTAGGGCGTGTGGACCAAAGGAACAATATCTGGCCACAGCTAACGGGGATACTAATACCTGCATCGGAGCTGACAGCATCTGTAGACAATGGGTCTAAACCGCGTGTAATGTACTGTAGGGGAAATGTACTGTATCATTAAAGCAAAATAAAGTGAATGTAAAAACTAGATGTATTCTTCAAATTTATATTTTAGTTATATTATTTGGACATTTCCCAATAATTACACATTTATTCTAACACAGATTTGAAACATTAGATCTGGCTAAGAAAGCATATTGCACAAAAGTCAAGAAAATGAAATCAAATATTTAAGACTTACTTAGACAAGCATACTGACACTGAATTTTCCATTTATCAGCTGATTTACTGTTTTTACTCTTTTGTAATTTTCCCTGTAGACCTTTATTGAGTGCCTTCAGAAAGTATTCAGACCCATTTACAATGTACACATTTTATGTAAAGAAAATATACAACCTGTGATCAACTGCCTTGCTCTGGGACAGAACAAAATATTTTATCTTAAAGGCTCTAACCTTGTGGTTACTTATCAGTTGCTCTAACCACTTATATATCCTGCTGCCCCAGTTTTAATTAAAAACAATTTTATCAAAGTAATGACTTTATTTTAGCGGTCTGTTTTCTGTCTGTCTGAGTCTCAACTATTGCACGCATTGCAGCTTTATCACCAACTTTGCTGCCTTGAATGCAATGTATTGACATACAGATGAATGCCCATGATGCATAGAACTCCTTTATGTTTCGGTCCTACTCTAGTTAGGTAACCACAGTGGGTTTTCTCAGTCTCCCTTTATCGGGGGATGCTTGGATTGGAAAAAAAATTCTCTCATAAAGCCAAAATAAATATTGATTTGTTCATGCCAATTCTATCTTGTAATTAAGAATGCCTTGTATAATGTCATTTATAATTGTTCAATCTGAAGTAAACCTATTTGCCTATCATTCAAATAGGTTCTCAGTTCCATGATTGCATTCAACTGATGGATTTATTTTACTTGCTCGCATCTTCCGTGGTATTTTCTCAATGCCAGATAATGGGCCAATCAGCTTTGTTCATCCATTTGCATACTTTTATATGGGGACCAAGGACACTGGGAGAAAAGGAGATTTTAGGGGAATGATAAGGGACAGAGTGTGAAGGGGAGAAGGGTTAGAACATTTCAAATAGAGAAAGAGAACGAGATAACGGACAGACATACTAGTTGCGCAGTAGAACACTCTCTGTGAACAGGGGTGGAAGGGGGGATTCCCCCAAATGGAATGTAATGAATTCCCTTCATCACAATCATCATGTCTGTGATGCATGTCTCAAAGTGTACATTTTATTATGCAAATCTTCCCCGTTGAAAGCAATCTTTATATATTTGATGAACATAATATGGGATTTACACAAACTATATGCATTGGTAATATTGTGCAAAAGACTGCCTTGTTTTGTGTTGCTGGCTAAAACATCTCCACAACAATGACACTCGTCCAAATCCGGTTCGTGTTGCTTCAAATAACATGTAATGCACGTTGTCGTTGTAAACAATTCCCATAGACTCATTCTGTCACAATCCACAGCAAAACATTTACCTGAAGTAGTCACAGCCTCAAATTAAGCTAGGCTAAGAATGGCTTGTTCTGCAATGCTTTGTGGGATTAGTGGTTATTTGTCTGATTGCCAACAATGAAACAAAATAACAGAATCATTACAACCATCGTAGCGTACATTTTTTGTAAAGATATTGGCAATTGCACGTGTACATGTTCACATACATGAATGTGTGCATTATTATTTTTTAACTATTGGGAAATGTAGCTGCTGACCTCAAAGCCCTCCAGAGGGTGGTGAAGTCACAAGGTCCCATCATTGGCTGCAAGTCTTCTACCAGACAGGAAAGCACAGAACATCCTTAAAGACCGCAGCCACCCAGGCTGTGGTCTGTTCACACTGTAGCAGTCTGGTAGACACTACCAACGCATCAGGTCACGCACTTCCAGACTTAGAAACAGTTGCATGTTTGGTGCAATTTAAATTTTGTTTAAAATATTTTACTTTGACAGTAATGGTCTGATGGAAGTATGGAGTCATGATTCAGTTAGACTGAATAGAAACTGAGTGCACAATCTTTTGGAGGTGTGGATGGAAGCTAGCGTTTCAATGTGGGCAGTACTCACACTTTACTAAATGCCCCCAACCTATATCTCTTTTGAAGCGTACCATATTTCTACTCTAAATCTACAGTAGAAGAATTAAATTACAATAATAAGCAATATTATTCAAAGTTTTAGAGTTTAACACATTCAGAATGCCTTAGGTCCAATTAGCTGCTGTCCAAATTAGCTTTTAAATGAAATCATTTCAAAATGAATATAACATGTGTACAATCTGAATTAAAATAATATACTGTACATTTAAATCCTAATTATTTAGCATGTGTCCGTAATTGAGCAAATAGGAAAAGGCGGCTACATTGCTTGAAGCAATTACAGATGTAAAACGACATGTCCTATACGCCATATAAGGAGATCATATAAGGCCCATGATTTAAAATAATTGCTCCGTATTACCTAGGAAATATTGGGGCACAGAATAAAGGAGGAAGGAGGAGGCGCAGAGCTAGATGCAGTGAAATGGAAATGGCTCAATGAAGTAGGAGATAAGAGATGAGCTTGTGGCAATCAAGTAAATGCTTTTGCCAAATGACTATCCTACTCAAATGCTGTTATTAACATGATACTTGATTGTTAAGCCTTCAATGGTTCATTGCACTCAAGAATCATCTCTGGTGTATCTGGGGATATTCTCCTATTCTAGAGATATAGGGATGACATTTCAGTAAATATACATTTTGTTGACATTGCATCTTTGCCTTACATTCAAATTGATGGTCGATATCCCAGTAAGCACAGGCCACAGAATATTAAATGCAAGCAACTGTTCTTCTAAAACATTTTTTACATTAACTAAACTGCTGAATGCAGCAACCAAGGCATATCACAATTCATGTTGTAAAACAACAGTGTATCATTAGCAAGCAAGTTAGCTAAACAAAATGATCTCTTCTTGCTCCTCACCTCATAATAACAAACTGTTAATGTTATTAGAATGAAGCCGTTTTGCTAAACAACTTCTAGATCTTAGTCATACACCAGAGCGTAAAACCTATATGATCAAATGTACATACATCATGGAAGGATCACATGTAAATGACAACTAAAGTAAATGACAACTTGACCTGAACATTTTGATTCGAACCTCTGGTAGCAAAGCTATAAAATAAATAAATAAAGACAGCTCAGGGGAGCTAAGGTCAGGTACTCCCATGGCAGTACAGTAACTGAAAAGGTTTTGAAAACACGAGACTAACCAGTAATTCAATCCTCTTACGGCCTGGGCTTTTTTGTTTCATGAAACCGAATATCTGAAGATATACTTCTCAGTTTAAAAATGTACCTTGTCCCTCTCTCTTACACACACACACACACACACGTTCCACCTCCCTCTCCCATCTCAGGTTGGGCAGTCAACCGGTGGTCATGTTGGGACATGTGGTGATGTGCTTGGGTCGTGCTGGAGCTCTGGAGCCCACACCGTGCCGTTACAGTACCACAACATCGCCCCTCCAAACCACAGGGACGCGACTGACAGTGCTAGATAATCTGTTGATACAATCTATCCGTTGGACTGGGTCACATTCCATCAGTCGATAACTGCTCCTTAAGTCGATATCAGAGGGAAGCCAGCAATATGTATTAAAGGAAGGAATGTGCGTATGCAGGAGGCTGAAATTGGCACGCTCACAAACCTGGATGGATTCTGCACAGTTAATTAAGATAAAACGATTCAATTCTGTGGAGATTGAGCAGCGATTGGACTCGTGCTGCATGCGGCGGCCGCGCTGATTACCAGCCGAACCGGGGCGCACCACAACATTTTGATGCAAGACAATATTCCCCTTTTTCAATTACACACCCCAACAGCCCCCCTAACTACCAAAACCAACTCATTTGCATGATTGAAATATAATTATAATGTGCTGGAAACATAGTTCTGTTGTGTTTGCCATTTCATTTTGCCTCCAGTTTTTTTTCCTATGGTTGAGTTAGGTTGATTCTTCTCCCGGAAATGAATATTGCTGAAATCAATCTTTGACGAGGCGCCTCAAGGTCAGCGAACGTATCAAGAGAAAACTTTGTAGACAGGAGGAGAATAGTCAATCTGGTGAGAATGATTTCTTAAAAGGAGGTGAGATTGAAGCGTTTACAATTACTCAGAGTGTAATTCACAATTCTCTCACAGCATCAAACTACTGAATGCTAAGAGTCGTTTCAAACTTCTTTATAAGGTAGGCTAGTCCCTCCATCTCTCCTGACATCAAATATTAGTACTGCTGTGTGACAGGCAACACACAGAGCAGATGGTTATTACATTGTCTTATCTATACATGTCGGGTTTAACAGCTGCTGAGCATTTGCATTCAGCCTCAAACCAGTAATTTCCATACTAAACACTAGTTCACTCAAACAGGTGTGAAGGTGACCCGTGTTCACCTGGATACCAGATGGTATGGGCCATCCTCTAGGAGCCACAGCTGGGTCTGCTGCCTACCACCAAATGATGTTCTGCAAGTCAAATGTGTGTGTTAGTGTTTGTGCCTGTGCCCAGTGTATTTACTTCTGATGGTGAAAAACCGGGTCACACACTCAATCAGTTCACATGCATGCACAAACACATACACCAACACATTGATCACCGGCTGCTTAAAACAGACAGCTTTTGCCCGTGATGGAGTTACTTTCCCTTGAATAGTAAACTCAGCCCGCCTCAAGCATTCCAATATCCTACCACCTCAACACTACTTTATCAGAGAGCAGCAATGCCAGGAGTGAAACGTGTACTCAATCAAGTGTTTCCGTTAATTTAATCAAAGCTAAGAATAGCATGCTTGCAATCCTCTAGCTGAGCCCGGCAAGCAGCACAATGATTCGGCACTGGCCTAAATTATCATATAAAGAGGAATAAAGAAATCGTGTTTGTACTTTTATTTGTACTTTTATCTTTGAACACAGCTGCATCAAAGCAGAAATCAATTTATTTCTACTGTTTGTTATTGAGGTACCACATGCAGCCCTTAGTTTATGAAGATGCACATTATAATTAGTTTAAAAAGACTTGAATATTGAATAGTGAAATTGAATATTCAGCATTAACAACTCCAGATACATCACATGATTCCTTGGACAAATTGGAATAGAAATAGATGAGAAAATAATTGAAGTTTGCAATGCTGGATGATTAGCATAGAAAAAGGCCCTATTTCAGATTCACCATCCATCTGACTGTAATTAATCTTGTGATATTAAAGACATTACAGTACTAATGATAGATAATACCGTAATGTAATGGTAATCCCATATTCATAAGGATCTATGCTTCAGACACAGTGAATGTCAAATGTAGCTACATTTGAGACTCTCTTTAATTGCGCTATTAGTTCTCATTTGTAAGTCTTAAGAAAAGCAGCATTTGGTTTGTTATAAAACGTATTGGCAACATGTGTTTTCTACGAATATCTTTCAATTATATTATTGAAAATGGTCAAATAAAAAAAAACAACGAAAGGTGAGGTGCGCCAGGCTCTTCTTCAGTTAAGAGGCATTTCTCCGTGCGTGATGGATATGTTATTCTTTCACCTCTTTATATATTGTCTATGGTGGGCAGTGCCATCTCTTTCGGGGCCTGGCCTGTTAATGTAGGCCAAGCAGCCCATTCTCCTCAGCCAGCCACCAGCCCTGAATCCCAACCCCAAGCCGTGGGAAAGTAGTGCTTGGATTACCTGTATGACACGTGGCGCAGAGCAAGCGTCTACTTCAGACACATCTGAGTCATACCAAGAAGTCTGCAAAACTCCACCTGGAGGGCTGGATCAACACGTCTTCAGCGGTCTCCAATACCACCGGCTGTTTAGTACCGGAGCTGTGCTTGCCAAACCTACAGCACGGTTTTCATATTACACCGTTCTACTAAAGTCCATCCCTCCCGCACACCCATTTAACAAAAACAAAAAAAAACACTGGACAAGTTCCTCCTACATCCCACAATAAACCCATCTCACATCCATCCACCATCCTACCGTCACAATCTACCACCAGTGGAGCACGCGAATCGATTTGAAATGAGTCTTTGATCCATCCCTTGTCAGGAAACAAATGTACACAGCGCCACTCCATCCACCATGTAATGTTGAATAACCACGTGAAACGTCATTTCGGTAAAGCCACGGGGAGCCATTTCCTAGCTTTGATTAGCAGCTATGTCAGGGAGCTGAGTGCTGCTCTGTTGTGAGCTGGGCCAGGAAATGTCAGGTCATCGGATTCCTTACTTCCTGCCGCAGACACAGGCTGAAAGGTGGAGGTGTAAATGAAAACTGTGCTCTAAATGTAAATCCAATTTGATGAGCTCACCACGGGGTACATTCATCAGATTTACATATGAAAGAGGAGGTTCCGGTTGTACGGCAACCAAATGCAAATTGTACTAATTAGCCATACCGAGAGGAGACATTTTCTCAGCATGTAATATTGCCTACCTAGGTGAAGTCATGGTGTCAATTTAAGGAAAATACAGCCTCATTAACCAGTGCCCAATCATTACAAATTAAAGAAAGTGCGCTGAAGAGGATAGGTGTAATGACATGCAGAGTCAACCCACATAGTGTTGGAGTAAACATGGAGTCAAATTTAAAAGTGTGTGTGTGTTCTGGAAGTATATAGTGGCACATAATCAATGTGGTCTCACTGAGAGGTTGATCGTGAAAGATTGTGTAACTGAGTGTAAACTATCTTAAAACATACACAAAGTATCCCAGCGTGTGTCCTCCATGCAGAAGAGTACTAGAAGAAACATTCTGTCCATATTGCATCTGGTATAACCACTCTTTCCTTCCCTTTTAAAAATATAGTGTAGATGTATGTAAGGGGCGTAGCCATAGCTAACGTGAGGATGGGTGTATATAATTAGAGCCCACTGATCGCAATCAGATTAACATCGTCTTTAGGTGAGCAACATGACCTCATCCTAGGTTGGTTGGAGCACGGTTGTGCACGGTTCACCTATTCGTCCTTAAATCGACCAGCCCACCCCAATGAGGCGTGGTCCAGCCACTCTGGCATTTGCCACAATCTGCCCCTGCTTTAATGTGATGCTGTTTGTTTCTATGCGAGGCTGCATTTCTGCTTTCTTTCCGAAAACTGCAGCTTTGTCACCTAGCAAGGTTGTAGTGAAAACTGTGCCTAGACAGATGTGGGCCCTAATCCGCGGCCTGTTATTTTGGCCTGCAGGGGACACAGAATTACAGACCATAAATAAGACATCGGCAGAGAAATGCTTAAGTGTCCAGTGAAGAGCTGGCAGACCAGAAATGAAAAGGGTGTCCCTAATTAATGACTAAATGGCATGTACTATATAACATATGCTATACCACCCACCGATGAATACCCTGCTGTTCTTCAGCGAAACAGAAATGCTTCATTCATGGATGTTAAAGAGAGTACAATTACCTGAAGGAAAACAAAGCAGCTCCTTTAGCCCCCAGACCACAGTCTATACAGCCCCAAACTCACCAAATCTGCAGCCAAACAAAAAGGATTTCACGGCTCAGTTTAATCCACATGCTTTGGTTGTGTCTCAGTTCCCCCCTATGTGGACCTATAAAGACCTGATTCATCCTCTATTACTAAGCACAGTGCTGGTCCAGGCAAGCCAGGCTCCGGTCAGGGCTACAGCAGCAAAGCTACTCCAGTGCTTAGTGCGGATATTTCAGCCGATCGGCCAGTGAAGGAGCAGCTCAATTAGATAAATAAGAAACTATTATAATTGTCCTGGATCAGAAAAAGGAACACAATAAGTATGGATCAGGTCACCAAAAAACAGACGCTGAGTTCCGGCAGAATGGGTTTGGGATCAACCAGGGAACCCGAGAACGTTGCCAGAGGCTCCCCTGGCACATTGGCACAAACGCTGTGTGAACGCGTCGTCCCGTCTCATTGTGAAAAACACCCCCGGTTGCCAAATACTGCTCGCACCTATTGGAGGTGTATGGTGCGGTGTATGGGGGGCGTATGGGGGGTGTATGGAGGGTGTATGGTGTGGTGTATGGGGGGTGT
>JACXGK010009672.1:0-19499 GCA_016801125.1 Novumbra hubbsi
CCACTGAACCCACCGCTAAAAACATCTAATCTGATTCAGAACTAACAATGTTTCTCATTTACATGAGACACCACACTAGTTAGGGCCTAGAAATGTCAAGGGGGTGAAGAAGAACGCCTCTTCAAAGTGCTACATGGTACATACGTGTTGAACAATCACATTTAGCACTTCCATTGTGGGAGTTTAAATGAGACATATGAATATAGTTGGCAGTCTAGGTGGTGGGTTGGCAGACATCTGTGGGTTTCTCTCTCTCCTCTCTTTTCCTTCCTTTCTGTCTCTATCTCTCTCTCTCCTCTCTTCCTTCCTGTCTCTCTATCTCTCTCTCCCCTTGCTTTTCCTTCCTGACTCTCTATCTCTCTCCCCACTCTCTCTGTCTTCTATACCATCCTCTGTTTAACGATGTCTCTGGAGGACAGAACTGAGACCGAGGTGAGTGACTCATACCATCTGTAGTCTCCATCTAACTTCCCCTGCGTGTGTGTGTGTGTGTGTGCGAACGCACGCGTTTCGCGTGTGGTCGTGGGCTGTGTGCGCGCGTGTTTGTGTACATTTGTGCTTGTTTGTATGTGTGTCCAAGAGATTGTGACTGTGTTCTCCCCATTCCTAGTGGTTCTGAATCCCTCTCCTTCCAGGATGAGTAATGTGGTATTGAGGGGGGTGGGGGTGTGGAAAGTGACACCTCCTACAGCTTTAAGGCATTCCTCCCCTCTTCCCCCTTCTTCTGTCCTCACCGTGCTAATTTTATCCTGCCTAGGCCCTCTGTTCTGATTAGCAACAGTGCTTCTCCTCTGTGAGTGGATTGCTGTCCCTGAGAAAGAGAGCCGCTTTCACCGTCAGACTGATGACAACAAGGTTGCGGTGACGACGGGGGTTATCTAGCCTGGCGCACCAAAAACATATTTTAAAGGGACATCCAATGGCACTGAAGCATGTCCTTGGTTACGGCAGCACCTGACCCGTGGGTGATTCACGGTTCTGCTCAGTCCTGGAGAATACGACCAAGCCGAAGCGGAACCTAGATATGTGTGTGTGTGTGTGGTCACTTCCTTAACCGTCGTAAACAAATGTGGTTCTGACGGGCTGGGAGAGGCTGAACCAGAAATACCTTTGCGGCATTGCACTGAACCAGATATGGGGCCTCCTATCCATTAAACTAACACTGGAATGCTCAAGTCAGTTCCTGCGTCTATGATCTGGCCCTGCCGAAGGAATCACCCTCCAAAGCAGGGCTATGAATGTTTAATGACGGCGTGCGTGAACATCACCCAATCGGGTCAGCTGTCAGGGCTCCTACAAAGCGCCCATTCAGCGAAGATCCGTCCCATCGACGGAGGAAGAAAGTGTCCCTTTGTTTCTACCGCTGCCATTTCGTAACAGCTATTGATACGATCGAAACAGCGCTGCGTGACTGAAGTACCTCAGATACTCAGAAAATGTGATTTGCAGTCATATGATGAGGTGGAACTAATCCAGAGGGAATACATGCCCCCCCCAGACCATCATGCATGTTGCTGATGGTGACAGTACAGGGGAATACCAACAAATACTTCACTTCTTCCTAACAACCACTTCCTTCTCTGACGGTGATTAGTAATAATTAGTGTCGGTCCTCAGGGGGTTTTCTCAGTCATAACATCAGGGCGTTTCCGGTGGCTTGTGGGGAAGATCTCAGGTCCTGAATACGTGGCCACCGTGGGTGTCGCTGAGAGGACAGATGTCTCATGGGTTCCCTGTCGTGATGCGGATTACAGTTTCTCTCAATCGCTTTGGCTCGTTCTTTTTTTTGTTTTAAAAAGGCAGGCCTCTACATTCTTTTTAAGAAAATCACATCCGTGAAAACCCCCCAAAAGCTGCAACTACAACGGGGAGAAAGCATGCAGTTGTTCAGTTAAAATATTATGAATTGTAACTCCTTACGTAACATTTCCCGTCTCCTTTGACACACTGTCCCTCTTGATGGTCTGGCCAGAGACTTTCATCAAACATCTTGTCTGATGTTCTCCCTTGCGGTGCCCCTGAGGGTCTCCTGGCCATTCCCATTCCATTATTTGCAGGCAGGTCATTTGACAAGTTAGCGGACATCACAAACGTTTAATGTAATAGATATTTATTTAATACACATGTATGTCTGACAGACTTTTTAATTTAATTTAATTTAATTAATCATTTCGCATGTGGTGGCTCACACAATGAAAGAATGTATAGAAGTTGTAAAGAACGAGACAGCTCTGATTGGAGAATTGAACTGAAGCCATTGAGAAAAATACTGTAAAGTGTTTTGAATACTGTAAAGTGTTTTGAAAACTGTAAAGTGTTTTCCTAATAGCCTGGGGTGGGTCCAGTGGAGATGTATTGCTGCAATGTGGCATCGATCTAAAAGGGACTGTTTGTCGTATGCCGAAGGGAGCTGAGTGTGGTCTTCCTGGGTACATGCAATCAATAAGTATGCCACTTAAACTACATCTCCCTGTTAGCAGTACCCCCAGCTGCTCGTTAGCACGGCCAGACGTCTCTCACTTTGCGGAGACGGGTGGGGTTAGGTGTTAATCTGGTTAGCGCACTTCCTGTGTCCTCGCACTAAAGAGGTGCCAAAGTGACACGCATTCTTTTCTCCCTCTTGCCGTCTCTTTCTCCTCGGCCGCCTCAGACACTGCCACAGACCGGAACGTTCGGGTCGTCCGCTTGTTACAGACGAAAAACCGCCCCCCCCTCTCAGTGACGTCAGAATACCACACGTCGCTGAGAGGTTGAGAGAGAAAACGACATTTAAAGTACGTGGGGGACGTTCTGCTTGCATGACTTCAGCAGTGTGTCTCTCTTTAACTTGGTACGCCCACCTTTCAATGGACTCTTGGGTCAGCCGGACCCGCATCAGGTCACTGCCCCATGGCTGATTAGCGGCTCATTTGGCCGTGCCCAGGGCTCCGGTCAGCGACTCAGTGGCTGGCCATTCACATGCACAGACAAAACACACGACACGGGCAAACCACGGCTCATTAGATGCCCGTTGTTATCAATAGGGGTCTCAGAAGTACTACCTGTTTTGGGGTGAAATTTACCAGAACCAAGCCGATTTCAATATTTCTATCCACTTCTTGCTGGATGTAGAGATTGAAAGAGTGACGAATTAGCATCTGGTTTTAAGGGGGGGGGGGGGATACACTCTATTGTAAAGTATGAATAAGCTACTTTTAGTCTGAACAATGCTTTGACATTTACCAGTGAGTAGTTATTTCCTCTTTTTTAGATGCTGTGTGCCAGAGAGACCTTTCCAAGATGAGGTCAGGATACCTGTCGAACATGCCTGCCGTATACACACGAGGTACCTGGAGCTGTCAGTCACCATGTCCTGTTCCATGTCTTCATCCTCGGTGAGGACGGTCTGTTTTCAGCTGAACCACCAGGTTTTCCTATATCTCTTGGTTTGAGCCGATAGCACAAAAGAAACAGCAGGTTGGACCAGTGGAAGTGGGTCTGAAAGGTTCAGAGCTGTGGTATCATTGCGCCGGGGCTGCGATGGTTTTGGGCCCCGTCTTTCTGGTCAAGCCCCGAGTCTTTCCATGGTCCAATATTTTACATTTTCTCCTATGAGTTTTCATCTGAGCCGGACAAATGACAGATCTGAAACGGCCCGGTGTCTTGCCATGCTAACAGATGTCTTCCAAATATGTAATAAAAAGGAACGGGGAATAGGTGCACAACTGGAAAATGGAGGCTATAGACCACGTGACAATATCTCAGGTTGTTAGCTCAGCTTCTGGCAGAGACCATAATTGCAATCAAAGGTCATAGTAGCCAGCTAGAGCTATGAAGAAGGCACAAAGTTTAAATGACCACTTTGACACTTGGGCAGGCAGAAAGGAGAAACAAAGCCAGAAGAGTTTCGGGTCGGTGTTCTGAGAAGTCTGAGAAAGTGCCACTCTAATTGAGATTGAAGGGAGAAATGAGTGTTGAAGAAAAGCAGCCTGAAATCGCCACCAAGTCATTAACCAACTACAGTTTAACTTCAATTCATTGTCACAAAAATAAATGTGGATTCAGCACTAAAACTTGTTGGCTCTGATAAGAGAGGTTGTCCAAACATCGGTTTCCCTGACTGTGGAAGAGGACAATGTTGCAGGAGGAAACGGCTTCCTGTTGGCCCAGGACGTACTTGTTGTTAACTTACTGTCCCAGCTGTACAGGGTGACAGCAGCACTTCCTGTAGAACAGGAAGTGGTTGGATCAACCCATGGTGCAATGAAACATAATGGAGCTAAGCTGGGTTTTTATAGTTTAGAAGAAGGTCCATCACGGGCTGTTTTTTTAATACAATAACCGTTTCTACAGTAGGTAGTATTAGCCTGTGCATAAAAAAAACAGATTTAAACAAATCAGTGCCTCTTCATAAGAATCCCCCAGGCCAAGTTTGTTTAAAAAAAAACGTTATTCTACTTCCGTTTAATGCCTGCGCATTGACCCAGATTGTCCTGGTTCCAATCTGCATACCTAAATAGGGAGGCTTGAGGAGGTTAAAAATAAAACATAACAAAATATCTGGAATTGTTATTTGCATACATATGTAGAAGAACCGGAAGGTGAGTCATCGTGACATACAGGGCCTGTCAGTGAGTGCCGTTAGCGTGGCCCCGCCCCCTCCACAAACCGCAGACACGGAATCCAGTGAGGTCATAGCGAGAGCGAAACGACAGGAGCGAACTCTCCTTTTTTCCTAAAAACCACCGAGTTCACACATCTGGGCTGGGCGTGTGTGTTCGCGCGTGAGGGAGGTTTGCGTCGGCGTGTCTGATGTGCGTACTTCGGAAATACACTAGAGTTTACGGAAATAGGCGGGGGTGCGGGGGGGGGGTGTGGGGGTAAACTACAGGTTTACACAGGCAGACTGAGCTATGAGGAAGATCTCCTTTTGAGTCCAAGACAGAGCTGAGGAAAAGGCCACGGCACATCCCAAATAAACGAAGTGTGACTTCCTGCTTCCTATCACTCGGGTGTTTTTCCCGGGGAGAATGTGGAATCAGTTCCTTGTGTAAACTCCACCAGTGGTGTTTTGGCATCCACCTCATGGCCTACTGACCAAAGGCAGATTAGAACATTAACGATACGTTGGTTGGTTTTTTGTTTTTTTTATTCACACACACACATTTTACTCACACACACACATACCTTTGCTCAGCCAGATTTATTGTGAATGTCACACACCAACATGATAATGAAAGAAATTGACTCCTACAGTACTACGACCAGAGGCCAAAACTTTTACATGATTCCCGAATCAGAAAGTCTGTAAATAGACTACAATCCACGGTTAAGCAGCTGTTACACACTTCAGCCACCTGCTAAAACAGAATAGATTGATAACATTTACCCAAATCATCTGATTTAAAGTTGTTCTGGCCCATTGAAAGACACTCGTGTGTCCTGATTACGTCCATAGATTGTTTGTCTTGCAGTTTTTAAGGTTAGTTGATGTTTGTAATGGCTTTTTAAAACCTCCAAACCATCCTCGCCAACTAGCTGGGATAGTGGGAGGAACTGGCCAGAACACAAACAGACCTGTCCCTGGATTAATGATAATGTGATATGAATATGATATTGAAGTAAAATGAATGTGACATGGATGTGATATAAAATATTGATGATATATTTTCATGAAATGAATATATATTGCTTAGAAAAACGAAGGAAACACTTAAATTACACATGAACGATGAACAAAGTGTCTCATAGATCAAAATCTTTACTGTACATTTTGTAATTTGTTGAGAACAAAATAACAAAACTCAATGGAAACCAAAATCCCCAACCGAATGAGGGCTGGATTAAAATGCCGCCCTTGTGGGAGTTTGTTTTCCGACAGTTTGGTTAGAAACATGCCCACTAGAATCCTGTTAAAGGTCCATTTTTAGGGCTCTGACAGAGCTCCTCCTTGCTCAAAGGAGAGGATACTGATCCTGCTGCTGGGTTGATGCACATCTACGGCTCCTTGTGTAACCGCCCGTGTCCTGGGATCTCATCCATGCTCTTAAGACTGTACTGGGAGACACACCGAACCTTCTGGCAACAACATGAGCTGGACTGTGCAACCTGAATGGGCTGCAGGTACCGCCTCATGCTACCAGTAGTGACAAGGACACTAGCAAAATGCTAAACTTAAAAAGAATCAGACAAGAAGGATAAGGAAAGAGCAGTTGTCTGTGGCCACCACCTGCAAAACCATTCCCATTTTAGGGGTTGTCTAGCTGTTTCCTCTCCAGTGGCATATGTTGTCACTTTCTTTGGACCAAAACAGGTGACATCGATTCACAATCGCTTATTGCTTCCCAACTGGACAGATTGATTTCCCTGAAGTTTAACTGGCTGGGTGTTATACTGTGATGATTACATGTTTCCTTTAAATTTGTAGAGCAGTTTATATTAACGTCATGTTGACATGATACGGATTTAATACTGAAGATGCCTGAAGACATTGGTCTGACATTGGAAACATGTTGATATCATAGTATGTTGATGTGATATTGAAATTACATTGATGTCAATATTTTGCAGCTGGGACTTTGCCAGTTAGCGTTGGCTGTAGCGCAAATGTTTCTTGGACACGGCTTCAGCTATTTTGGCAGAGTTTCGGGTGGGTGTGGGGTTGACTACGGTGAACACGGATCCCGGTTCTGAGACGGGCCGGGCTGGTACTTGGCAGCGCCGCGTCGGCGGGTGGGAGAGCAGACGCCAGGCTACCGGGGAACAGAACAGATCGGGCCAGATTATTCACTGTTGTATGCAGACAGCAGGCAGGATGTTATTGCATAAACACGGAGCTCCTGGCCCTGGACCCACCCGCTACGGTTTCCTTCCCCCAGCCCGGAGACATTGTGGTGGGGCACGGCAGTGGGGAAAATCGGTGGATGGAGGTTTGCACTGTCTCATGCATTTCGTTTGGGGGCCCCGCTTTAATGGAGCATTTCGACGTGTACAAAAGAATGAGGTCATCTTTAGAGTTCACTTCCTGTTGATAACGCATTAAAAGGGACAGATTTTTCTTTTAACAACTAAACCACCATACCCTGGCTGTTATAGGACAACACTCATCACACCCTGCCAGTCATAGGACAACACCCATCACACCCTGCCAGTCATAGGACAACACCCATCACACCCTGCCTGTTATAGGCCAACACCCATCACACCCTGCCTGTTATAGGCCAACACCCATCACACCCTGCCTGTTATAGGCCAACACCCATCACACCCTGCCTGTCATAGGACAACACTCATCACACCCTGCCAGTCATAGGACAACACCCATCACACCCTGCCTGTTATAGGACAACACCCATCACACCCTGCCTGTCATAGGACAACACCCATCACACCCTGCCTGTCATAGGACAACACCCATCACACCCTGCCTGTTATAGGACAACACCCATCACACCCTGCCTGTCATAGGACAACACTGGGACTTATCTGTAGGGAATGATCCCTTCCCCAGATCATCCCAGGTGGGTAAAACTGACTTGTGACAAGACTGTAATGGACAGAGGTCTGTTCAATTCACTCTGCTTGCTGATGGCGGTATATGATGTGTTGGGTAGCTTTGGGCAGTCCAGGTAGAAGACGTTGGGCACACACACACACGTTATGCAGTTTAGCGCCCTTGATGCCTGATTCATACAGTACTTTCTGTTTTGTGTGTGTGTGTGTGTGTGTGTGTGTGTGAGAGTATCGTTCAGCGGATCCTGTCAATACACGAACTGTGTGAGTCTGCCAAAGCCCTCTGTGATGACGCACTTCACAACAGGCTCAGCTCACTACAAGAGGAATCTCTCCCCATGTTTAGTCCCCGGTATCAATGTCTGTGTGTGTGTTGTAGGTACTTAATGCCACCCAAACCATTCATTGTTCTCATATCGTCACACTAATTCGCATTTTGTGTTGTTATGCGGACGATATTAGCGGAAATAAACGAAATAAACAAAAGATATGTAACAAACGTTACTCCGATCCGAGTGACTTTCCTCAAACTGAAATGCATTTGCATGATGAGTTTATCTTGAAAAAGACGTGGTTCTGCCTAGGTTTGACTCCTGAAAATGTGCGATAATGACACACACACACACCTGCAGTTTAGATGTTGCGGTGAAAGCTTGGCGGTAGAACCACACAGCCCATCTACAATGGGGAGGGGACATCCACGAGACGGAGGTGGATTAAACAGAGGCCTTGTGTGGGGACGTCAGGTTCCCCCCCCCCCCTTGAGCCAGCGGAGTGACCGGACACTGTGGTACCTGGCGTGACACCAGCTGTGGCCTTCTGATTGGCCCAGGGGAGTGCCCAGACAACCCTCAGTGGCTGTGGCCCGGACAAAGGGCCCTAATTGCCAGGATGAGGAGAGTCGGTTTGGCTGTAAAGGGCCTCCGTGACTCAAAGGACAGCGTTCTTTGTGTTGTGACCTGGCGTCTTAGGGCCCCTGGGAGATTATTCGGAGAGATTACAGGGCAGCTGGTCCAGGACAGCCTGCTCAAGAGTTTTAGAGCGGAAAGACAAAATGGATTCTGCTCATGCTGCTTTTCATGTCAGCGGTAGTAAGTGTTGGTTTCTTGAGGAGGGGAGCGCGCACGCACGCACACACACACATACGCACACAGACAGAGAGGATAATTTCAAAAGCGAGGGAAGGTTCCGGCACAATGTGATGTCACGGCTTTTCTGCGAGAAAACCAATTGGCCTGATGATGTCACAGGAAATGACCCATTGGCCCGTGGAGAGTGACATCGCTCCGGTCACGGGGCGAGTTGTGCCACCGAGGTGGCATCGCTTCCGCCCATGCCCGTTAATTACCGGGTGACCAGCAGCGGGCGTCCCTAAGGGCACCCTCTTCACTAGGTAGGGCACTGCTTTGAACCAGGACCGATGGGGTTGAAGTGGGGAAGTAAGGGGTCAGTTCGGAACGCAGGCGAACTACAATGCATTCTGGGTGCTTGGTCCTCCCTCAGACCATACACATCATGCCTGGGTGACAGACAGCTGGCGTCTGTGAGTGTTGACACACACACACACACAGAGTGAGTCGCCCTGCATTTCCTGTTGGTGGTGTAGAAGTGGGAGGGGGGTGAGATCAAAGTGTTTGTGTGTTGGCCATCAGAAACGGAGATGCGTTTCACTCGCTTTGTCACCCAACACACTGTTCATTAGGATGGCGAGACGGTTCGCCGCGAACAAGGATGCGGACGAATTTATGAACATCGGAAAACCGACGTTCGTTCTCAGACGTCTGGGATGTTTGGAGATGTTTATGTCACCGCGCGGCGATTGTTTGGGAGTGGAAGAATACTCCTTCTGAATTCCTTTCTTACTGAGGCGGCGGGGGCAGAAAACATCACATGTACAGCTGAGATCCCCCAAGTGGTCAAAGTGTAAGAGATTAGTCACCCTGGTGCGTTTGTCAATGTTTCTATTCTTACCACAGTCAGCGGCAGAGAGTCAGCGGCAGAGAGCCTGCCGGGGTTAGAGCGGCGGGTGGGGTTAAAACGACAGACTACACTACAGTGAGGTTTAGGTTTAGTGAGCGTGGGTTTTTGGGAGTTGAGGCCGATATAAATTGCAACTGTTAACAAAGGCTGGTGGCTTAGTTATGAGGGCTGGTGTGTTGACAGGGAGAACAAAGAAAGAAACATACACACACACACACCGACACACACTGTTACTCATTAACTTGACTGTCGTCTGTGGGTCGATTCTAAGAATCCTGTTTCGGGGATTTTAGGAGAACCACTTCATTTTGTAGAGGGCACCAGCCTTTTTGGAGGACATAAGAAAGATTTGTTTGGAGTAAACACCATTAACAACACATTCCTTGTGTTCATTATGCCAGAGGTGTTTTGTGTCGCAGTTTAATCACTTACTTTTGCCATTCTACTAATTTTGCCTTGAAATGGATAGAACCTCTAGCAGTGTAGGATCAAATTTTAACTCAGCGACATAGTGAACACAGGGCAGTTTCACTTACATTTCCACGCATTGCTTTTGTGTATGATTTCTAGGAGCGAATGAATCACAAAATCAACAGGGATCCCTGGTGATCCCTGGGATCTCTGGGAACCGACCCCGCTAACTGGTGTCTCCTGTGGTTATTATCACGACAGACGCCCGGTAGTTGGCTAGACCAGGTCCAAAAACCACAGGGCTAATTGTGGGCTAACTGTAGGCTAATTGTAGGCTAACTGTAGGCACATTTTAGGCTAATAGTATGCTAACTGTTTGCAAATTTAGGCTAATTGTATGCTAACTGTAGGCTAATTAAGTGAATATTATACCTGGAGTACAACTGCCAATGCACAACCACACAGAACTCCAAGGTTTTGTTTCGCTATTCTTACCTTTCTACGGTTAGCTATAGAACCAGCTTAGTCCACCAGTAGAAATGCAATTTTTGAGCCCGCAGCTGGCCCAGATTTTGTAACGTAGCGTCTTTTCAAGGAATTCCACAGCGCGTCCGACAGCCCTCACGTCAGTGGGCCGGGTGAAACCGCGCCAGCCGAGGGCCCCCCCACTTCCTGCTTCTTCCACCACCAACGCCAACCGTTGGCCCCGTATCCACACAGCCCCCGTGTCGCACGGATCCGCACACAATTCCTGGAAGTTGAAAATGTCCCCCGTTTTCCGTGGCCTGCGCACGAACATCACCCGCGGAAATATCATTGACCAACAGACGCATATCTGTTTTCCCAGTGTTGTGAAAAGCATCGGTTCAGGTCTTCATTGTCTAATCCTATTTTATGATCTGTTCCCCAGAAGAATCTTTGAAATCCTCCCATGTTGCATTGATATTTTTGTTCAGTTTATATAATAGTTATAATGCAGGTGACCTAATTACCATCGTTGCTATGTGCGGTGTCAATTTTTGCCAGTAGACTAAAGACACCCAGCTGGTTTTAGAGATTGCTGTGGGGAATAAAAGGGGTTTAAGGTGAGGACGTATTTGTTGCAGATGATAAAGGTAGTTCAGTTGATCAACAAGATTGTCACTGAAAACCTCTTATACTCACTGAGAGACTGATACATTGTCATACTTGTTTACAGATCTTTGGAAGGATTCCCAGGAAATATTTTTCATTATGATCCCAACTTTACTGTTTCATGGATTTTTACAGGGAAAAGTCTGAACCCAGTTTATAGACTGAAGAGAGCTGGTTCACACTGAATTTGTTCACAAACTGATATTTTGGGCTCTGCTTTGTTACAAGTTAAACTTTTAGACTCAGTGAGGCGTATTCTTTGAAAATGAATGAATTACATACAATTATATCCCAGCCTTTGTGTAATCAAATATTGTCATGGAATCATCAATCCCAGCACAAGCTCTGTATAAAGTACCACACTATTTCAACATGATCAGATGAATACAAAATATCAATCAAGTGCTTTTACAAAATAGTGGTTCCTCTTGTTGTGCATTCTGCCTCAGACAACCAGTCAGATTTATATCAAGGCTATGTAAGGGTTATGTCGGGGCTATGCTTCTAATTGTTAGGGATGGGCTGTTATATCCTGTCATGCCCTGTTACAGTAATCCTGAATCACTCTTCTTTTTCTCCTTCGACATTCCTATTCCCCCTCTCTTGCTTCCATTCAGTGTGTTCTTTCTTACTCTCTTTCGCCCCCTCTGCGTTTCCAGTACATACTTGGTTCTCCATCCTCCAGACCACGCGGCCTAGCCTTCTCTCTGTAAACATTCGGTCACTGCCAAAACCGGCTGTCAATAAACATGCAAAGTAAAGAAAAACACAGAAACATAGTGCAGTGCGCCCCCTAACCGATGTCACGGGCGCGCTTATCTGTGGATGTGTCTATTCGACATATTTTGTGTGTAGAAGAAGATATAGGCATATTTACAAACAGAACAGCCCTTTTGGCAAATAGAGGCTGCTATTCAACCGACTGTGTGGCTCTGACTCAACCTCAGAGAATGAGTGGCAGTTAACAGTCATCTCCAGTTGTTGTTGTGACTAGAACATTCTTCCGGTCCCACCCACATCTCGACTCTTTAGTATGACAGTGTGGACACGCCTCTGTGAAACACACCCACATCACATGACGACTATGGGCACACCTCGGTTACACACACGCCCACACACAAACCTTAACCCAATCACAATAATGTACCCATTATGCCTAAACCTTAACTAACCGTCATCTAAACATATTTTTCCTAGTGGTGACTGGCTAAAAATAAAACTTTATGGACACCCAATTATCAGGTTTCTCAATCTTTCTGGGGACTCTTCTGACCCCCACATGTGAAGTGAAACCACACACACACACACTCTGCATCATTTGGATGAATCGTGAAATCGCGTAGGGGGTATTATGTTTTGGGCATGTATGGCTGCCACTGGGTTTGGCTCACTTGTCTTTATTTATGATTTCCCGGCCGACGGCAGCGATAGGATACATTCTGGAGTGTGCGGAAAACATCTCGTCTGCTGAGATACAAGTGGTCGTGGTCACGGCCACACGCTTCTAGTGGAAGGCTCTTCGTTATGCAGCAGGACAATGACCGTGAACGCGACGCCGTACCGGGAAGATCTTGACCGGCCGAATCAATCAACGAATCATCTAAATCCAATTGAGCGTGCCTTTCAACTGCTGAAGACGGACTCAATGCAATGAGGTCTCTAATGTGTTGCTAGCTCACACGTGGCTACTCCGACAGAGCCGGGGTGACTTTACGTCCAAGCAAGGCTCCAGCGACAGCCAGGAAGGATGTGCGAATATCTCCACCCTGGGGACACCGAGAGAGAGAGACTTGAGAAAGGCAAAAGCAACACCCTGGCAAAATGTTTCCACCAGCCTGTATGACTATAGGGACGTCCCCCCTGCCTGCTTGGCTGTGGGTACTGACCATGTGACCATGTGACCTGGTCACCACAGCGGAGGTGTGGAACAAAAAAGTGTCTCATTTCACCTCCGTTTCATATTTTTCAACCATAATATTTTAGATGGAAACAGGCTCTATAATCCAATTTTGTTTTTTTTCTGTAATCTGACGCCTCTGGCGGTTGGTCGATATATCTATCGCCATCGGTTGAGGATTGGCTTGTGGCGACCCGCCTGTCAAGCGGTGAAACAGACAGGAAGTTGGGAGGGACAGAGGGCACGAGGACGCCCACATCTCTCTCAGGCCCACAGAGCCGCTCTAACATCCCTAACGCTCCTGCAAACTGGAGCACTGTGATTGTGTATGGCAAATACAACATACAAATACAACATACAAATACAACATACAAATACAAATACTACTTGGGGATTATTGCTCCCCGGAATTCTTTTTACAGTTTTAAACTGCTTGGTGACGACAGGTCTTTTAAGTATTTCAAACCTCTTGACGCTGGTAGGTCTTGAAACAACTCGTGGCAGAGGAAGGTCATAAACCTGTCACTCTTTCTCCCTTCCACTCGTCCTTTCTCTCTCCTTACGTGTCAGAGTCCATAACAACAGCCATCATTCCTCCGCCCGTTTTGGTGCAAATGAAAGTGACAACAGGTGCCCTGGAGAGGCAACAGCAAGACAACCCCAAAAAAGGGAATGGTTTTGCAGGTGGTGGCCACAGACTATTGCTGCCCGGTAACTCTTGTTGTCCAGTATGGCTGGAGTTTCCATCTCTAAAGGTTTTGGGTGTACATATTATACCACAGAAAGTGCGTTGCCATGCTAACCGCGAGCATGCTTTCAGGCCCGGTCCAGGGATAATGTTTGCGACTGGAGTGGTGAACGAATAGAACGTGAGTCATAGACAGACACAACTAAGTGTGAGAGTCGAGGGAATCATGTGACACTTCATAAAGCAATGCAATGACAATGTGTATGGATTCACGTTGATTCTCAGTGAGTCAACAGGCCAAGCATTGTTATTCACGTAATTGGACATGAGCAATTAGAGATGTTGCGTTGGATGTCACCTAGAGCTCTTTTACAAGCCTTTTTTCATTGATTAGCTGAGTCTCTCGATGTAACTCTGTCTGAATCAGCATCTGATGAAAATGTGGCACTTTTTACAAAATGACAACTCTTTGAATCTGTAGTCAGAAGAAAAGCCGTGGCCCAGAGCCTCCTGGACACCAGAGAACATTCTCCCCTCTCATTTTAGTTGCTTTAATTATTTTTTATGGTGACTAGTATCAATGTCTTAAGGTTGGGCAAGAGACTGTGTCAAAAACCCACCGTGGGGGCTCATGAGAGGAGAGTTTGCGAATATTCTTTTAGTTTACCTGTAATCTGTATTGTCATTCAGTGAAATGTAAATTCTTATTAAAACTCTCTCTTTCTCTCTCTGCAATAGACAACTTTTCTGCCACCTACTGTTTAATAATGATATTACACACAAGCATTTTTATTTATTTTTATAGTTGCCATGAATGGCCATAATATCTGCAGTTATCTATAGATTATCACTCACCCTCCTGTTGAGATTATTGTGCTTTTCGGGCTATTGATTTCTCCCATCTGGCCTCAGTGTGCTGAAGGCCCTTCTCGTCTCGCCTCAGGAATCCTTCACAGCCTTGCTTTTGTATATATTCATTGCGATGCCATAGTCAAGGACTTTTTTATACCTGGGAAACCAAGTAAGGGCAATTAATAGTGTGGTACAAAACAACGCGAAGTCCCTGATTAGCTGTTTTCTTTGGAACGCAATTCCTGTTTGTTTCTCAATGGTTCAAAAGTGCTTTGGCGTCCGCTACTGGTGTAAAATGTTATTTACGCTTGGATGTCATAGATCCATTTTTACTGTAGATGGCAGCACTCCTTTAGTTACGGTGTGATGGTGGGAAGCAGCTACATAATAATGCATACAAAATGGCTCTTATTGATGTCATGACGTCCGAGACGGCGCCACAGCACACAACACATACAACATTAATTAATACAGCTGGGCTGTTCTTCCAAGCAAGCACGTTTTCATTAACTCCTTGTGTTATACCTCTTACGTTATGGATTATCATTGTATTACTGAATTATTTAAATTGTATTACTGTAGCTTTTACATAGTGGTTCTTATGCCATTTGTTTTCGTTTTACATTAAAAACAAAACGGTGCAGTGACAAGAGATTTACATTCAGCAACATTAAACATGCCTTTCAAAAGACAAAATATAGGATAAGCAGTAAGCAATTTAAAGATAAGAAGTTTCCTGCATATATGTTATTTTGTGGCCTGGTTCTAGGAGAGTTGGTTCTTCCTAACCATGTTTCAGAAAACGACTTTAGTGTGCCAGACTCAGGAAGACAAACATCTTTTGGCCAGTCTGGAGCCTTTCCCATAGGATCCCCCTAAAGAGCCAAGTGAACTTCATCTACCGAATCACAGACTAAATGATGTTGACACGAGTGGCTGAGGCCCAGAGATACCTATCTAATGTATGTTTACATGTCTGTTCTGCATAAAGCCGTGAACATATGCTTTGATCAGCTGGGAGAATCTGATCTTTAAAAATGTGTACTAGGTTTATAAACCCAATCCTTCCTATAGAAAGCAGAATGGAATGAAAACATGTTTTATCAGATTATTGTAGACTTGTTGGCACCTAGAACCAGTCAACACACAAGATAAATAACCATCGTTTAACTTAATCACATTTCTGATATTCATACACACAAACACAAACTATGTGTATATATTATATATTTCTCCAGGGTTAGCACCTTTGAGATTTTTTCAGATCCTATCACTTTCTCCAAATTCAAAATGAAATCCTGATAATGCTTTTGTTCATAAGTATTTAGATATTTTGCCGCAACGCTCCGAAGAGATCTCAGGTGATTTTTTTACCCTTGATATTGTTCTAGAATCTTATTACAGTCCATCTGCGGCATATTCAATTGACATGATTTAGATATATTAACAGGTGTGTGCCTAAGGCACCACACTTTTGCATATTAGAGCAAAACCTGATAGTGATGCATGGTAGTGGGAGCTTCATGCTGTGAAGATGCTTCTCAGAAGCAGACTGAGTGAGTGAGATGAACAGGGCAAAACACAGAAAGGACCTTGAAGAGACAGCACAGGACCCCCGATTGGGAGGAGGATTCAGTGTGTCAACATCCCACAACACACAGCGAAGACAAACGTGGAATGGCTTTGGGACAAGCCTGTCAATGTCTTTGAGGGGCCCCGGCAAATCCTGGACTTCCAATTGAACATTTGTGAGCGTTTACAATCCAAAACGGATGGAGCTTGAGAGGATCTACGAGGAAAAATGGCAGAAACTACCCGACCGATGCAATGCTGGTAAATGCATACCCAAGGTGACTCAAATCTGTGATTGCTGCCAACAGCACTTCTACTAAGTACAGAATAGTGTCTGAATATGTGAGATTCTGGTTAATGAAACATTTTAGGTGAACATCAGCATTGATTAAATCGGCACACTTTTCTAAAATTTGCTTTGTCATTGAGGCATTTTAAGTAGATTGATGGCAGTACCAACTTAATTGATCATTTTATGTCTTTTACATCACAAAATGTGGATAAATATACATTAGTGTGACATAAGACACTCACAATATTCAGGTTTGACAATCTTGTTGTTTTATTGTAAGTATTGCATTTTCAAACTTACACAGCGAGAATCAACATCAGAGTGCATGTCCTACAAGGATCAATGGCCACAGAGTTTGTAACAACTGGGGGACCACAGTCTGTGTTTGACTGTTTAAACCAGATTAAAAGACCACAGTTTCACAGCATTTAATCCGGTTTACCGTTCTCCCCTGTCTGAAGTGGGGTTAGCTTCATTGCCTGTGACTCATCCTTTATGCCGTAGCGCAGTTTCTAGATTGGTTTGTGCCACCTTGCCAAAATGACCATAGCTTTCTGGTTTTAGTGGTTGTGGCAGTACAAAATTATCTGAGACCAGACTTAATTCTCCCATAGTTGGTGTCTCATTGAACCAAAACCAAAAACACTAGTGCGCTAGCGTTCAGGGTTAAGGTCTGTTCCATCCATCAAATACCAACTACGTTGGAAGGAGTGTGGTATTCTGCTTGGATACACGCAGAAAGTCCCATGTCGAATTCTAATTAAAGAATTGATCCCAACTCTGAAAATATTAACATCCTTCTGGTCATACATATCCAAAAATAGTCATCTCTTATGGCCTTACTAAGGACACCATACAATACATAGAGGAGAAAGGGTATTGGGAAAGACAGGTCTTCAGAAAATATGGGCCCTTTTTTTCTCATAGTGCAGGTTAAAAAAAAACCTGAAACAAATAAAGGAGATAAATAGACAAAGTTGTAAATAAATGAAGGAGGAGCAAAGGAGAAGTGATCTGCTCCTCCCGTAAATGGGACAGGACACTGTTGGTGTTCTGAGGTGGTTTGGCTAATTCGTTAATATCGAGGAAGCACCATCATCAGTGAACCATCAACGTCAACCGGGAGTCCAGAAGGATGTCCAGTCGCAGGGTTACAAAATCCCACAAGATTACGCAAGCTTCACACCTTAAGTAATGTCCTTTGTTTTAAACCATACGTGTTTGTTCTCAATAATATTAATATGAGGCTTTTGTAAATTTAAGACACTTTGTTGACTAAAACTTAGTCTGGTAAAGACTTCTACTTTTCCTCCTACTACAAGAGTGTTGGTTAGCTAGTCCCCCATTTTGTGTAGGAGCTGGCTCGGTATTTGCCAATCGAACTCGGCTTTGTATAGGCCTAGTTCGAAAACGACTACTAGCAAATCTGGAACAACAACAAAGCAACTCCCACCAGACTATCAGAAGACAAGGTGAAGACATTACAATATAGTCTAAACCTTTTTCTGATCCTTCGGAAATGTTACAGGTCTGCCTAGGGGTTAGGGTGTAGAACCTAGGGCATATGGGGTCGGTTGGGAACTCAGCCTATGTGCATAGGAGGTGGAGCCTGGCAACGGGAGCAGTCTAGGGGCTGATTACATTTCAGGTGTCTGTGAATTAAAACAATACAAAATAATGCGGGGGAGGGGTTAGCCTGAAATTTGATCTGATTTCAGCATGTTTTTGGGATAAAAACGTTGGTGTGCACTGCGTCTGTTTAAAAGGGCTAGTTAAACATGGCCACACAACCCCCCCCCCACCCCCAAAAAAAATAAACAACAAAATATAATAATATTTGAAGCTAAATCTAAAAACTAGGAGTAAGGAGGGAGGGGAAGAATAAAATTAGACAGAAACAAAATAAGTTAAGTTTTTTCTTTAGTTTTTTCTGTATTCATTGTGTGGAATAAAGAAATAATAAATATATGTTCTAAAACTCGATAGTCAGGGTGGTGGTATTTGTCTTTCATACATGGGAAGATGGCAAGATGGTTCAGAAAAACAGTGGAAAAGCAGACTTTTTCTTAGAAGTGCAAGTTGGTTTTCCCTCACTAACAAGGGCTAGGGATGTACACAGTCAATGACATCACACACGGTCAATGACATCACACACAGTCAATGACATCACACATAGTCAATGACATCATACACCTTTGTGTTGTCACTTCAAACTCAAGTTCCATCACAGCTCACAAGAAACCACTAGTGGAATGCCATAAACATTTTTCGTTTTCTCCAAAAATAAAAGTTAAAAACAAAAGCTAAACAAAAAAAAACAATTCTAATAAATAAGAGTGCCACACAAACTCAGCATTGATAAACAGTCTTAGGGTGGAGGCCATTTTGTGACTGTATAGATGTTGTTCTCCTGTTGTGTTTTGAACCATCATTTGATTATTAAGTGTACCTTCTCTTGAGGAGCGGGACAGCCACTGAATGGTAACTTTTGAACCTTTCAACCAGCAAAATGAACAAAGTAATACTGTCCGATCCATGTCACACAAAATGACGGACCGCCTGACAGCCAGACTGCCTGCCTGCTAGGTCACACTGAGAGAATGAATCTTTCAAAAAATATAATTTAAAATGCACAAAAACACAAGTTAAAAACAAAAACAATTCTACTAAAATGTTTTTTTCTTCTTTTTTTTTTACACTTAAATTGTATATATTTTCCTTGTCCGGCTTTAATTTATTAAGAAGCTATTTTGTATGGACTTTATGTACAAAAAGCAAAGCAAGTTAAATTCTTGCTTCCCTTGGACGGCCACAGGTCTTTTGCCTTGGAGAAAACCATACAGGGTGAGATCAAATAGTGGGGAAAAGGACACGAAAGACCACTACAAAGACTTATTGCTTATTACTGCTGGAGAGACCATAAGGATGGACGTTTTGTCGCCCAAGTCCAACATGTTGTTTCCTTTGAAATTGTGCCGGTTGGTTTCTATAGACAGCAAGAAGGTAGGTGAGTGCAGGATAGCTTCTTATGGTAGCTGCTTTTTTGAAAAAACACATCTTACAATTGCCACTTTTCTGAAAAGGAACAGAGCACCAACCACATTGTACGGGAATGTATATAATGTAAGGAGATTTTTTTTGTTTGTTTAACATTTCTTCTTTGCTCCCCCCCCCCCCCCCCC
>JACXGK010009673.1:0-19526 GCA_016801125.1 Novumbra hubbsi
GGGTCTCAAACCGGTTCCACGGAGGGCCGAGTGTCTGCAGGTTTTAGTTTTTTCCTGTAAATTGGTTCCAGGTTCAGACCTAAATAACCAGATGAGGGTAGACCTAACCAATCAGTGACATAATTAATCAATCAAGTACAAGGTGAGAGTGAAAACCTGCAGACACTCGGCCCTCCGTGGAACCGGTTTGAGACCCCTGGTATAGGGACAGGGTCAGTGCAGTGTGAGTATAGGGACAGGGTCAGTCCAGTGTGAGTATAGGGACAGGGTCAGTCCAGTGTGAGTATAGGGACAGGGTCAGTCCAGTGTGAGTATAGGGACAGGATCAGTGCAGTGTGAGTATAGGGACAGGGTCAGTCCAGTGACCCTGAATGGGGTTGTGTGATGAAATGTGTGTCTGAAATGTATCCCCATTATCAGTGACAAAGATGTTTGGACCAGCAGCTTGGGAGACAGATGTTGTTTCACTGTTGTTTTACTCTCTCACTCTATAATTGCCTCTGGGCTTCTTCTTCCACTGCAGATGAAACAAGGACCTATCCCGAAATATTTGGTCCCATGATTATTTTGTGTATGGTCTAACTAGAACTGACGGTAAACAAGGGGTGTAATGCTCTTATTTTCTCTGTTAACTGTAAAAACAGCCATTAATACCATAGTCCACAGTCAATAGAGCCATCCAATGTTGCATTAGAAGAAATGGAGAAAACACATCTAACCGGAGACACAGGCAAGATCTCAATTAGCTAATGTCCTCTAACGTCATTGGATGGGGAGATTTACAGGATAGGAAGTGCAAGTGTGTAGTTAGAGTGTTTGTGTGCGTGTGTGTGTGTGTGCGCGCATGCGTCCACCCTTGTGTGCATCATACATTTTACTACTACACCGAGGCCCTCGGCTTAACCGCTTATTCATGAAATAGATAGCGCCACGCGTCTGTGAAGGACCTTTTGGTCCTCCTTCCTCACCGGACCTCGGAGGAGTTGTGGTCAACATTTTATTAACAGGAAAGTGTGTCTCTTTTGACTGGGATCCCAGTTCCAAACCACTTCCACTGACATGGTGGACGCCTCCGGGGGCCCTGTAAAGCAGGAGCTCTGCCAGGTGACTTGGGTCTGGGTTTCTTGGGAGGTGCTCGCTCCCAATGTTCTCGTCATCATGAATAATGAAGCTCTGAGGTGGTTTATGTGTACATGCGGTACTTAAAGTGATAATGAAAAGGTTTCGGTGGTAGTAAGGGGTTTGGAGTATATAAGATGGCACAGGGGAGGTCATGGTATGGGACTGTTTGTTTTCCTTCAGCCAGGTCAATATGCCTTGTTTAAACAGGTCCTTCACAACAAGGGATTTCTCTTCTCTTGTTCCTCAACATCAATTCATATAACAAAAGCAGTTTTTACATATCTTTCCGTCCCCCTCGGTTCATTCCTCTCGCTCTGCAAGGTCTTCCCTCTTTCTCTCTGTTCTTATTCGTCGGGCTACACATCCCTTGAGTGCTTGCCCAGAGGTGAGTCTATTGCATGCGTCAGCATCTCCGCTATTTATATCACAGAACACAGAATCCGCCCTCCAATAAACCATCTACCGTGCGTGCGTGTGTGTGAGCATGTATGAGTGTGTGTGCCCCTGTGCATCCTTTAGGCCCAGAGAGCTAGGACAGGCCCTTGAGCAGTCACATTATAGAGGCCCACTGGGCATGTCTACACCCCAAGAGGACTCATGAATTCGGTAGAGCCATCAGCTCTCCTCACATGCGTGTGCCTAGAGCAAAGGGAAAAGACATCTTCGGAGAGCACCGGGTTTAGGTACGCGACTTCCAGGCTCAGCTCGATGTTCGCACGTCAAAGTAAGGTTCGCTCCAAAGTCGAGCGCCAGCAGGATAGCTGGCCTGTACCCGTTAATCTGCGGCCCCACGTAGCTCAATTGGTTGGGCATGGCACTTTCATTGCCATGGCTGTGTGTTTGATATCCTCAGGGGGGCCAGAAAGGAAAAAAGAATGATAATGTGCTCACTCACTATGTCACTGTGGATGCCTGCTACATTCCGATAGCCTGCGTTCTACAATACCAGGATAAGAGAATAATAATTCCACGATAAAATAGTTAGAAAACCTCCAACCACTGCTAATTAAAACACTCAGCTGGGTTCTACAGGATTAGTATTGAAAACATCACCTGTGGTAGTCAAGTCTACGCAAAAACTATCCAGGAGGCTGCATTATTTCAAAAATATTTAAATGAACAGGATGACAGTTTGGTGATAACGCCATGTGTGCACCAAGCAGAAATTCACAACAACAGTAGAAACATTTTGACCTTGACGGAGGCGTGCTGCTCTACCCTCAGGCCTTGCCAACGTGGACACCGGACTCATGTTGGACAGTGGCACAAGAACTGTGGCACTTTAAATTCCTACTGGCTCAACGTTGTAGCGGTGAAGCTACACCCTCCTTGTCTACAGTGTGGAAAGCCTCTGAGAAGGGAACATATTGAGCGGAGGCAGATTGCTCAGGTGTTGGTGTAAAGTAGTTTGCTTAACTAAGCTTAGTGATTAGCAGTCTAACGCGGCACACTTTAGCTGGGCTAATCATCCCACGGAAAGGGGCATCTGTGGCCAGGAAGGGATGAATTTGTCCCAGGGCCCGTCGGGAGGAAGAGGGGTGGTTCCTACTGAACTAAGCGTGATAAGCTGTTTAGCGACGGGATGTTGACCCCAGATAAAGGAGGACATTCGCGGCCGTCCTGTCTAACACACAGACACCGGAGTCTATCTTGGAAGGGGTCCAGCCGCGTTGACGCGTCGGCTGTTCCACAGCCTCTGCCGGGAAAATCCCGGACGGAGGTCCCGGACGGAGGTCCTGGGACAGAGGTCCTGGGCTGGAGGAGGCGGTGTGTGGGCACGGCGTCACCACGGTTGCCGGGTATTTCTCCGTCCTGTGTTCATTTGTCATATTTCCACACTCCTACAATCCCCCGTCTCGATGATTCCCCCGCCGCTTCCACCCTCCCAGCTTCCCCCCCGTCACTCACGTACAAACACACGGCCACGGTTGGCGGTAATAACCAGAGGGAACCAACTCAGCTCCGTGTAATTACCCAGCCTGCCCGTGAGGTGAACCCCCAGGGTGGGCCGGAGAGAGACAGCTTCACACTCACAGCCATCCGCTAACTACTAGCGAATGCCCACATAGTCTCACGCACACACACACACATACACACAGACACACACTTCTTACAGACTTCTAGTGAGAATGAGAAAGCAAGAGAGTGTCGAGCTGAGTGAACCGAATGGGTTAGACAACGGATTAGTCAAATCTCTCTGTCACACCGTCACTCTCCTTTTGTCTACTGGTGGGAACATCCGACGCCACTGATTGGGATTCCGCCTCGGTCGTCAGGAGTGAGAGGAGGGAAGAAAGCTTGCTAGGGGCCATGCCGCAGGGGCAGGAGGCTTCGCTTAGACGCATCTCCGCTCTGAAAGACGGGAATGCGTGACAGAGAAAGAAAGTGAGATAGAGACAAAAGCTGTTGGGTTTACAGAAGGGTCAGCATGCCTAATTCTGCGTGTTTGTGCGCATGGATTTGTGTGTGTGTATGTTTGTGCGCATGGATTTGTGTGCATGTGTGTGTGTGTGCGCATGGATTTGTGTGCGTGTGTGTGTGTGTGCGCATCTCTGTCACTCCCCCACCAGCTCAACTTCACCTGGGGCGAGCTGCCACGCTAAAACTGAACAGCTGGACTCTCTTCTGCCAAACCCCCCCAAAAAAGCATAGCAGCAATTTGGCACTTGATGAATCCTAGGGAGAACTAAAGTCCCTGTTTCCCAAATGGATCCCCGTGCCCTAGAAAGTGCACTACCTCCCCTAGGGCTTGACAAGCGTGGTAAAGAGCAGTGCACCATGTGGGCCAAAGGGAGCTGTTTTGGAGGCAGGCCTCATCCCGCCATCCGTCTCCAGAGCGACGACCCTGGGGGCCGACGCACCCCGATATTGCGGTAAAACGCAGATCAACAGACGCCTCTTCATGAGCGTTACCTCAGGACCTCCGTTTAATACTTAGCCGTTGTACATGCCTCAGTGGAACACAAGGATGAGTCCAGAGCTGAGCATTGATCTCCCAAGAGATATCCGTGGGTACACACACACACACACGCACACTCACACACACACAGGCAGCTAGCCAAGTGGAAATGGTTGAATTAAGTGCTTGACATTTGGCCCGTTGAGGCCGTAGCACCGCGCCTCCTCTGTCACAGCGAAGCCCTCGCAAGAACCCTCCTGGCGCAGAGGACAAGGGTCAGCCTATTTCGGTGTGTGTGTGCGTGTGCCAGAGTGTGCGTGCGTGTTAATGACCTGGGGGGGGGGGGGCGTGGAAAGAAGGTGGAAGAGGAGGAGAAGAGATGAACAAAGAATTTGGAGGTGTGGAGGCTTTTATTGTGTTTCTGCGTGGACAGTGGAGTCACCGCAGAATCTGTCACCGAGGCCTTTGCTCCGCCCTGCCCAGGGACAATAGACTGACTAGGGGTCAGGGGTCACCGCTGAGCCTTACCCAGGGAGGGCGTCGGGGGTGTGGCGGGGTTCACAAGCTTTGTGAGTTCTAATAGAACGGCCTCCACTTACACGGCCTTGTCAAAAGGCCTGGCGAGTAGCAGGCAGCTTGGGAACTACCTTGTCAATGAACGCCTGGCCTGCCCATTCTAACCAGGGTGTGGGAGGTAGTGTGGTCCGGAAAGCACCAGATGCATTGTCATCCCAAGGTCTCCACCAAGGCTGAAGACAGAGAACAAACACTAGACACGCAGTATAACGGCACGGAAAAGCACTTTCAGGCGAGGTCATTTTGATATTAGTGTTTACATCAGTGTCTTGGATGCACTAATTAGGATGCAACACCTTGGTGCAGTAACACCAAAATGAGACTTTTCCTCCTCCCTTGTGTCAGATTTTGTCCATGAACAAAATCATAGAACCAGGTATAGACAGGAGGTATTGACAAGATGTATAGACAGGAGGTATAGACAGGAGGTATAGACAGGAGGTATAGACAGAAGGTAAAGACAAGAGGTATAGACAGGAGGTATAGACAAGAGGTATAGACAAGAGGTATAGACAGGAGGTATAGACAGGAGGTAAAGACAATATGTATAGACAGGAGGTATAGACAGGAGGTATAGACAGGAGGTAAAGACAAGATGTGTGGACAGGATGTATGGACAAGGTGTGTGAAGGCCCATCAGCAGTGTTGTCCTTTGTCCTTTTTACTAGTACAATGTGTCGCGCCAAGCTTAATTTAATTACTTTTCATGTCCATAATCTCACACTTGACACTACGTGATTCAACGCGATGCTGGGAACGCTGGGAATATTGCAATCAGGAATACCTCTCCACCTCTTTCTCTCCCCCAAATCCACTGGGAAATATGGGAATCCCCGTTTTCTCTCCAACACCTCTTTCCTCCATGCTGGCCAATCACAGTCCAGCCGTAGGTCTGCATCACAGAAATTGATCTATCTCCTGTCACCCAGAGGAAAGGTAGCTCGCACTGCTCCCAATTCAGACCCTTTCTCTTCTAATAACGTGTGGTCCAGATGAGCCTCGGTACCAGTTACACTCACATGCTGACCTCTGTACCTAGCTAGCTTTCTCC
Organism: Novumbra hubbsi; assembly: GCA_016801125.1. Lineage (NCBI taxonomy): Eukaryota > Metazoa > Chordata > Actinopteri > Esociformes > Umbridae > Novumbra > Novumbra hubbsi. Next base: position 5,649 of record JACXGK010009673.1, read on the forward strand.
AAACTGCTAGCTAAACAGAGGCGACAAACACACACACACCCAATCACACACACATGTACACGCACAGTACCCCGGCAGCTAGCCACGCTGTGGTTGGAGAAACAGTGTCTGTGTGCTGGTGTGTGTGTGTGGGTGGTGGTGTGTGTGTGTGAGTGTATGTGTGTGTGTGTGATGGGGTGTGTGTGTGTGTGTGTGTGTATGTGTGTGATAGTTGTGTGATTGTGTGAGGAGGGAGAAGCAGCCACCACCAGACCGCTGGGAATTCAACAACATGCCACATCAATGCAGATCTCTCAAAAGCTTCTCCAACAGTAACAGGAACACTACAGAATGCTACTATACAGAAGGCCCGTAAAATAATTAAAACAATCCCACATAAAGGTTCATTGCATTTGAGAATGCTACTACATCCGTCCAATAGCATTACTAGTATCAGACTAATGGTTAAGGCAGACCTCTCGCAACCATAAAACCCCATTCCGTGAACTGGGTAAACAGAACAGAACAAAATGGAGAAAATACACACATTAAATGAATTCATTAAAAAAGGTGCAGAATGGTGAATTGTAAAACATCTAAACACATCCAGAAACAATCTGAACTATGACCGTTGCACATTGGATCGTTTGCAAGAGAACACGCCTGCTATCTGGGTTAACTTCCTCCCGCCAATCTGTTCTCTATCCCTCACTCTCTCCCCTTAATCTCCTACTTCCCTACTTTACAAAGCATGGTTGACGGGCCGAGAGATAAAGGGAAAAGAGGTAGAGACGGGAATGGAACGAGAGAGAGAAAGGGACACAAAATGATAGAGGCTATCAGTTAAATGTTAAAAATACTTTTTACCATTTCTCTTGTGCCACCTCGAATTTAATCCAAAAAAGCCAATTTCACAACAAAACCCCCCCGACTGAAGTAAGGCCCTTACACACGTGTCGTGGGGGGTAAAGCCCATTTCTATTTGAATACAACTGTAAGGGACATTTTTAAACACAACGAACCTAGCTTCACCAGAGCATTGATGTTGCTATGGTAACCAACGCAAACTCAGCCGCAGTAGATATCACGTTTACGCCCCTGTCAGGGTAAACACACGGTAAGCAGGGTGCAGAAAGTGCCTGTGAGCACAGCGGTTAGAGCTGTGAGCCCACTGCTAACAATAACGTCACTGGTTGTACTTGATGGGACAGTCGTCTGTGAGACGGCTAAACTGGGCTGAGAAAGCCCGGACGTTTGTGGGAGGCTTTTTGCAGCGTTTTGTGTTTCTCACACTTCTTCTGGAATTTCAGAAATGTATTTCCCGATAGCGCCAATTTTGAAACACTTCTTGCAAAGGACACAGCGAGCTTCAGTTTCTTTCCTTTGAACAGATTTCAACCCCACAGCAAAGTTGCCGTTCTCCAACAACTTCTGATTGAATTTGCACTTTCCCATGGTACATGCAGGCTTTTTAACATCATTAAATCACCTAGCTTGGTCCTAGCTAGCTATCTTCCTAAACTCATTTTGGGATAAAAGCGGCCAATCGTCACGAGTGCCTTGCTGACATTTAACATTCCAAATTAAATTGCGTTTCCATGATTAGCAAGAGAAAGCCCGCAATCACCAACAGATCAAGCTCAATTTGTTACGAATCATGACAACATGGAGTCTCGCCACACAGCGTTCACAGAGAGCACGGATCAGCACCTACTGAGGATCACGGTCCCACAGAAACGACCACATCGATCCCGAGAGGTGGAGTGTGAATGAGGGGGAAAGCGAGAGAGGTATCTCCCGGTGAGGCAGCAATGTAATAGGACATTGATCCTTCCCCAGCGCGACCCAGGGACGTGTTCTGTCCCACCGGGTCATCGTCCAACCATGCACTCCCCTCTCCCATTCTTCTCATGTCTCCCTCTCCCTTCCCTTTTATCCTCCCCCCCATTCTTTGCCCTTCCTCTATCCATACGCACCCCTTCCCCGCCACTGCCGCCTCCATCCCCCCTAATGAAACCCCCTTACTCCCTCCTTAACACCCCCTCTCTCCCGTTTCCAACACCTCTCGCTCACAGGCACGTGTGACTAATGCGGCGTTCTGACCATGTGCAGCCCGGAGGGTTTTCCACCACGCCGGGGGGAGAGAGAAGCGACGGTGCCAAAGCTGCGTGGGTGCGGATCACCAGAGACACCGTTGACCACACATAGACCACACATAGACCACACATAGACCACATGTAGACCATACGTAGACCACACATAGACCACACGTAGACCACACGTAGACCACACGTAGACCATACGTAGACCACACGTAGACCACATGTAGACCACACATAGACCACACGTAGACCACATGTAGACCATACGTAGACCACACATAGACCACACGTAGAGCACACGTAGACCATGCGTAGACCACATGTAGACCACACGTAGACCACACACGGACCACACATAGACCACACATAGACCACAGGTTGGCCACGTTAACCCATCATACCCCTGTTCCAAGGCATGGCCCGGGAATGCCTCACTGGCGCCACACCTCGTAAACTGCAACCTCTTCAAATGTGATCTACCGTGAGTGTGAGAGAGACCGAGAGAGAGACAGCCAGAGAGTCAGCAAGAGACAGAACTAGAGAGGGAGACAAAGAGAGAGACAGAGAGAGAGGGAGACAGAGAAATAGACGGAGAGCGAGAGAGGGAGCACAGCCCACAACCTCTCCTCCTCCTCCACTCTGCACAGGCCAGGTGAGGCAGTCACTGAAGGGAACATGTCCAGGTAGTGCAACGCTGCAAAATGACCCTTCACTCTGTGACCTGGGCAGCCATGGACAGCCTCATGAAATTAGCTTCTGGTTTCAATCCCAAACATTACCGATTTGTCTCCGAGTGTGAGTCGAAATAATATTCCCCAGAGCAGTGAGACAAACCCAAAATAGCACATACTGTAGGATTAATAAACACAAAGCTTTGTGCAGTACTTTTTACTGGGGCCATTGGGACACCGCCAGAGAGCCTGAATAGGTACAAGCCAACCCTAAGGAAGACTTCCACCCCCTGTAAAGCCCCTTCCACAAACATTTTCACATCCAACATTTCCTGACGAGATTCCACCCAGGTGGCAGGTGCCCGCTGCACTGCACACAGCAGAATAACAGAGCGTGGGATCTGCCGTCTCCGGCGGAGTGACTAACCGGATGAACAACCCGGGAGGTGGTAGCAGCCCTACCTGTCTGCCAGACGTAGATGTTTGGTTTCCAGCCGGCTGCGGTTTGCGCCTCGGTGGCTCCCGAGCTCAAGACGAGGACCAGGGCTAGCCTCCAAATATAGGGGGCCGACCCCCGCCATGCACTGAGCGTCCCCTTCAATCCACCGGGCAGCCCCATGGCTCTGGCAGGGCGGACGGCGGGGATGGTATCCACACCAGTAGGCAAATTCAAACGGTAAATGACAGGGAAGTCGAAGCGCGGAGACACACGTGAACAGACGCACGCTGAGCGGCCAAGATCCCCACGCTTTGTCCCTCTCTCACACGAGGGCTGGACCGTCCCTTCAACAAGAAGTAATCCCGGGTGAGTGAATGGTTCTCCCTTCTGTCTACTCCTCCCCTCTCCCTCTCTCTCTCTCTCTCGGTGTGTGGTGGCTGGTTCGGAGAGGCAGAACAGCCTCTCTTTCCGTAATAAAACAGGGAACAATGGAGCTCTAAACCTTGACTGCTGCTGATGCTGTGCCTGCGTGTGCCGGGCTGATGCAGCTCCCTCCCTCCCTCCCTCCACCCCTCCCCCTCTCTCCCTCCCTCTCCACCACCCCCTCCCTCTCCCTCTCTCTCCCTCTCTCAGTCGTTTTCTCTGGCGTCCTCAGCTGCATCCCATGCTTCTCTTGCGATCTATTGCTTCTCTTACTTGTGTTCCCTCCGCGTTCACAATAGTGTGACAAACCCAGTCAAATAAAACAATGGTGTAGCTAGCACAAAACAACTACGGGTACATAAAACAATGGTGTAGCTAGCACAAAACAACTACGGGTACATAAAACAATGGTGTAGCTAGCACAAAACAACTACGGGTACATAAAACAATGGTGTAGCTAGCACAAAACAACTACGGGTACATAAAACAATGGTGTAGCTAGCACAAAAACAACTATGGGTGGATTAAACAATGGTGTAGCTAGCACACAAACAACTTTGGGTAAATGAAACAATGGTGTAGCTAGCACGAAAACTATTTTGGGTAAATAAAACAATGGTGAAGCTAGCATAAAAAGAAATGATGGCTAATTAAAACAATGGTGTAGCTACTACAAAAACAAATATGGGTGAATAAAACTAGCTAGCACAAAAACAACTACAAAATAATGACAATAGAATGTAGAATTATTGTTCTTCGGTTCAGAATCCCATTCTGGCTCGTTGATTTTGAGAACAAGACATTTTTATATTTTTAATTTCTAATACAAAACTAAAAACCAAACAATGTCATTAGACCAAACGTTTCCTTTTAACATGTAAAACATAGGCTTTATTTTAGGGTTATGCATTACTTAGGATTAAGAATGGGTATAAGGAACATGCATTTATGAGATAGTGTTAGGTTCAGGTGTCCAAAAGGGAAGAAAAACATTTGTGTTTTCCTACTTTTTCAGGAAGAATTTTCTCAAACATGTACTGATATTACATGAAAGCATGACATGCAGTGAACAGTTGCAATCCATATTAAACCTCATAGCCTAAATATGTTTGCACTTCTGACTTAGCTGTATATCAGGGCCGAAACATCCTCAAAGTCTGATAAAATCTGAAAAATGGGACAAATGGGGACATTTCTCCAGGGTTGTAGGAAGGAAGAGTTAAAAAATTAACTGTTTTAATGAGTCTAATAAAATAAAACAATGAATTATTGATATCAGCTGGGTTTGACCTTGTATGATATTCAGACCAAAGACCCAAGATCCAGCACACACACACGCACACATTCTGGTTTCCTTATTATCCACAAGAGAGGAGCCGAGCACTCAATGAAACCAGCCCATAAATGTGATACCTAAAAGGAGGCTAGTAAATCAATCTGACAATACAACAGACTTGTTGTCAGCCATTCTATCGATAATGCAGCTCGCACGTGTATCCACCAGCGTCGTTATATTAACACGTGTACATTAAAAACTGTTACACTACCACGAGCAAACATATGGTGGAATGAACAGGAAAAGCCTTTGTTTGATCAGATCCACCGATGAATCATTGTGATGTACAGCCTCTTGGTATAAACAGATCCAGTCATCCACACACCCTCTTATGCCAAGGGGGACCAAAAACCCCTCCCCCACAGTCCTCTACCACAACCCCCCACACCCTGCAACTCTGCCCCCCCCCATCCTCCCCCAACAATCCCCCCACCAGCCCAAACCCCCAACCTCAGCCGCCCGACACGAAGGTTTCACAGCCATTAGGTTGATAAAGGGAACCCGTGGCGATCGACAAATTAGCCCAGACGGGACAAGGCTGTTCCCAGGCTCTGTCGCTAGGAGTTACACAGCCTCACGTGTTTCCAAGCTGGAGGGTCTGGGGAGACATGCGTTAGTGTCCCGGTTGGAAATTAGCCGAACCTCATCTGGCCTAGTTGGTCAAACCTAAGACAGCGGGCGAAGCAAGCCGATCACAACAGAGTTGGGATGTTACTAGTGTCTGGTAACTGGTTTAACGGTAGGAGGAAACATGTTCATTAGTGTTCAATATGCTGTGGGGAATGAGCCTTGTGGATATGGGGGGAATGGGCCCTGTGGATATGTAGGGAATGGGCCCTGTGGATATGTAGGGAATGGGCCCTGTGGATATGTAGGGAATGGGCCCTGTGGATATGTGGGGAATGGGCCCTGTGGATATGTAGGGAATGGGCCCTGTGGATATGTGGGGAATGGGCCCTGTGGATATGTGGGGAATGGGCCCTGTGGATATGTAGGGAATGGGCCCTGTGGATATGTGGGGAATGGGCCCTGTGGATATGTCTAAGACGATGTCTAAGACGATGCTCAAGTGTTCTCCTCTGAGCAAAGCCTGTTCATAAGAACATTGTTTTATGAATGCTCATTTGTTGAGCATTCTTTCCCTCGCTGGCTATAAGAATGTGTATCAGTGTTTTGTCTTGTTGGCTTGTGATTCCCAAGTGCATGACAATTAAATTCTTGCGCCAGGCCAGCGACCCATTGTCATTTCATTAATCATTAGAGATGGATGATAAAATATCTTCTGTGTTCTGATTACATTATTTTTATGGCAGAAACTGAACAAATTTTAGGCACATTTCAACTCCCATCCAGACATATTTAAGGCCCTGCACTCCCCGTGCGTTTTATCATCTTCAGTTTGAATAATTACATGGGTCATTAGGTGCAGGCATTCCGAGGGGTGGGTCTAAACTACCTTCGAAGGGCTCCGTCATACCACGCACACACACACGTATTTTTTAAAACTATTTCACCATCAGCAAACCTGGCCCCCAAAAGTTGACAGGATATTACACCGCTGACAACGGAATAGGTGGAAACCGAGCAGTACTTTAGACACTCTTACCACTGACTGAAAAACCACAGCAACATTTCTGACCACAAGAAACATCAACGAGTGGGTCTTAATCACCAGTGTTGATGTCATCGATATCGTCCAAAAAATAACACATAGCTTATAGCAGGTCATAACACAAGTCATATTGCTTATTTACTTGCTAGCAACTTAACATCTAAAACATAATAATATTTGAACGTCTTGTGTGGGTTTATTCTTGGTGTTCTTTTCTCTTCCTAGGTTATTGTAAACACCAATTCCCTGCCAACGCAGACACTTTGAATTGAAATTAATGGAGATACATAATGGGAGACAGTAAAATAACCGAAGCATCGGGGGGGGGGGAGAAGGGAGAGAAAGAGGAGAGGGACTGAGAGAGTGAGGGCTTACCAAAGGTTTAAAAGGTTTTGTGCGCGACCCTGATTAGAAGGATTCAGCTGGGTGGATTACAGATTCAGCCGCTCTCATTTAAAACTCCCAAACAGAGCTGGGCAGTGAGACAGAGAAAGACGGAGACCAGACTCCCTGTGGCAGGGGCATCGCTAATACCGGCCGCCTCCGCACACCCGACTAATACATTAGCAGCTAAACGCTAGACAGACCGTGAGACGGAGCGAGAGGGAGGAACAGGCGACAGGATAGAGGACAGAGAAAAGTCAGAGAGGACGGACAGGGAGAGAGGTTGAGAGGAACAATGTGAGGAAGGACACATTGGAGTGAGGAGAGGGAGGGAGGGAGAGAGGTTGAGAGGAACGGTGTGAGGAAGGACACATTGGAGTGAGGAGAGGGAGGGAGGGAGAGAGGTTGAGAGGAACAGTGTGAGGAAGGACACATTGGAGTGAGGAGAGGGAGGGAGAGAGGTTGAGAGGAACGGTGTGAGGAAGGACACATTGGAGTGAGGAGAGGGAGGGAGAGAGGTTGAGAGGAACGGTGTGAGGAAGGACATATTGGAGTGAGGAGAGGGAGGGAGCCACGAGACAACCCTCTTTTTGGGGATTGTCTCATGTTTGCCTCTCCCGTCGCTTGTCACACCAAAACAGGTGACGTTGATTTACAATCGCTTATGCTTTCCTGGACCGATTTACATCCCTGAGGTTTAATGGACTTGTGATACTGTGATGATTATGTGCTCCCTTGTTATGTTTTTGAGTCGCACAGTTTTGTGTAACGAGGAAATCCAGCGAGATCCAGGCAAGTTGACCACCATGAGGGAGAGAATGTAAAGTGTATCACATTCGTGCAAAACGAGAACAGCACATTACATCCGTTGTCTCATCCGTTGTCTCATTGGCTGTTCAACAGGCCCAACCAATCATCACACAAGTTGACCTCAGCTTAGGGCTATCAGCACTACTCCACTCACATATCAGCAGCAGGAACAGTCTGGCACCCTTACCTATTTCCAGGAGAAATCCAATCATATTTAACAATAAAAACATACGTGCACAGATATCAGACAGGGACAGCAGCATGGAGAATTGCTGTCTGCTACTATTACATGAAAACATACGCAGACAGTCAGCTAGTGTCTACAAGCTTCATTGGTTTGGTGCTTTGATGTCTCACACCTTAACCACAGAACTCATAATGCCCTCTTTTTCTCCTATCTGTTTTGACCTGCTTGAAGGCCTGGCTCCTCGGAACAGAGTATTTCCTGCATCGTCACTTTGGCATTTAGCAGTAACCTACCAGCCGGGGGGGACTGAGGGCTCGCAAGTGTGGAGGGGCCAGCCCGGCCAAGCCGATCCAATTTAAATATGCAAATGTTATCAAAAGGATGCAGGGTGGTGAAGGACCAGGAACAGGAAGACAATGACGTGAACAGCATTCTGGGGCCTGAGCTGGGGCCACACCACTGCTAATGTAATTAAAGGTTGACTATTGTTTCATCACACGCTCCCGGAATCAATTACAGCTTTCAGACCGAGCGAGAGGACAACATGAACGGAGACATCTTTAGTGCCGAGCCTTCCAAAAAGATCACGGACTGCCATACATATCACATGAAAACAATGAAGAGAGTGATCTGTCTGCGTCTATGTTGAGCCCATAGTAGCACCGAGACAGAGGTATATTTGGGAGTATGTGGATTCACTGAAAACCGTCCGCTAAGGATGCAGCATTTCTGGGCCCTTTTCATCAGAAGTTTTGCAGTACCCCTGCTGTAGATGGAAGCTTCACGACACAGATATGAGCAACAAAACAGTTGTGAAAAGAAATAGGGGCATCGGTTTGTTAAGCTGTGTGTGGATGTGTGTGTGGAGGGGTGGGTTGGGGGGGGGGGTGTATGTGTGGGTGTGTGTTTGTGCTTCCCAATCAGGAACAAAGAGACTGAACACTAATCGAAGCAGCTCATATCCGTCAAGGCAAATCATCCCTGAAATGAGTTCACTCAGGCGGAATCTCAGGACAGGAGAGTGTGTGTGTCGGGGTATGTGTTTGTGAACATGTGCATTTGTGTGTGCAAACTGTGTGTGGATGGACCTTTAGCCCTCCAAGCAGCCCCACTGTCTTCTAACTCAAAGCAAATAATAAACCCTGCATGTCGAACACACACACAAACACCCACACACAAACACCCACACACATACACACAAACACCCACACACATACACACACACACAAACACCCACACACATACACTTGCTATGAATTCTGGAACTTGTGGTATATTTTGGACAGACCAACACAGATGATGTATCATTCTAGATTGTGTGGAGTAGATTTTGTATTTTGATGAACATTTGAGACAGTGGTAAAAGTGGAGGTCAGGTACCCTCCCAACCCCCCTCAGACAGTCCCACCTAACCCCTGTGTTCGGCCCTGCGTGTCCTCAGACAGTCCCACCTAATCCCTGTGTGACTGGCCGCCTGTGTTCCATGGACTCCTGCCGTAATGACCTTGTCTCTGTGATGTAGTGGGCTTGCAGGACAATTGGTTTGGCTTTGCTCCTCCTCCTCACCCGCTCCTTGGGACATGACAGGCGGGCAGGATCCAGGGAGCAGACGTGTGTGTGTGTGTGTGTGTGTGTATGACAGGTCGACTTCCCTCGTGCTGATGCTCAGACACTGTGCTGTCAGACGGAGGAGGCGGTCCCTAGCTAGGGTCTGACCCCAACATCTGCTGCAGTTGTTCCAGTCTGCTGTGGGACACAGAAAGGCCTCTGAAGACAGCGAGGGGGAGAGGAGCTTCTTAAACACCCTGGTCACTGTGCCGCTAGAGCCCAGCCCTGCAGACTGAACGGCCTTCTAGTCTTAATCCTCCCACCAGAAGACAAAGGCCTCCCAGAGACTTCTGACTTCCACCTGGAGTGCCCCTTCCTCTGTGCTATGGGTGTTGACTGGGGGCCCTGTAGAGTAGGTCAGAGGTGTGGGCGTGGCTCAGGTAAACCCTGTCCACCATAGAACAGAGCGTGTGTTTTTGTCACACAGACAGGCTTGCGTGACACCGCTCCAAAGTTCCACACACACACACACACCACACAAAAGCGTATGTGGCAGAGACCTGAACATGCTTGGAATGTCCATCTCAATGGCCCTCATACATGTTCCAATACATAAAAGCATTGGGGGTGTCCTTCACACTCAGGGAGATGTTCCACAACATAAGAGGTACGGGGGTGTCCTTCACACTCAGAGAGATGTTCCATTACATAAGAGGTAGGGGGGTGTCCCTCACACTCAGAGAGATGTTCCATTACATAAGAGGTACAGGGGTGTCCTTCACACTCAGAGAGATGTTCCATTACATAAGAGGTAGGGGGGTGTCCCTCACACTCAGAGAGATGTTCCATTACATAAGAGGTAGGGGTGTTTCCCTCACACTTACAGAGGAAAGCATCTCCCACTGGGGATAAGCGTTGTGTTTTACTGTCCCTGTTGGGTTTACAATACGACACGGTAATGTAATAAAATTAATAATAGTGTTAGAATTGGGAATATATTGAGGTTCAGGCCTTGCAGATTTGGTTTAGATTGAAGGCGATGTTAAGGCATAAAGGTTGGGTCATTGAGGTAGGTCCTCATTATAGAATGACAAAGGTGTGTGTGTATTTAAGGGATGGTCTACCATGGGCTGGGGTAGGTCCTCATTATAGAAAGACAAAGGTGTGTGTGTATTTAAAGTCTACCAGCTAATGACCATCTAATGACCAGCTAATGACCAAAATATGACCAGCTAATGATTGCCCTGCACAACATTTTTGCACTGCTCTTTTGTTGCACTTCGGGTTGTACTACTTGTACTGTTTATTGACAATAAAGTTGAATCTAGTCTAATCAAATTTCCTTCCCCGTCCGGCTGCATCAAGCTGACCAAAGCAATGACAACTTCTCTCTATTTGTTGTCATTTCATTGGAACTCAACAACACATTGCGTTATAAATCACCCAAAATGTAGCATTTCCAAAAGATGGTGAAACGTCCCCAGAAGGCTTTATGAAACATTAAAACGAAATACCCACAACAGAAATGAGTCCAGAACCAATGTGAACACATGTCCATTTAAACACATTGCCCCTCTTTCCTTCCCTCTCATCACATGAAGCCTTTGATTGATTGACATGATATTGTGCAAATAGCCTCGAATTCTTTTTCTTCTATTTAGCCCCTCCTCCACCACTTGGCACCTCCCCCCCAGTGCTCTCGTATCCCTCCCCCGGATCCGCCCGCATTCGCCTTCATCACAGCCCCTAATCCAATTCCTCCAAACCAAATGAATACAATTACCTGGATGTTTTGCAACTAAACACATCACTCTCATGTCCAATCTGGCCATCGGCCTCCAATCCCCAGCGGACACAAGTGCTCACTCATACACACGCATACACACACCATAATCACACACACACATCAACGTCACACACCCCAACATCACACACAGACACACACACCAACATCACACACACACACACCAACATCACACACACTCACACCAACATCACACAAACTCACACCAACATCACACACACACCAACATCCCACACAGACACACACACCAACATCACACACACACACACACCATAATACAAACCCACTTTTATGAGTGAGACGCTGACTCAACAGCAGTCACAACCCCTTTGCCAGGATCCACCGATTGATTTCTGATCCGACTGTGCTTGTCAGGCTGGGGGTCAGAAGGGAGGGGTTAAAAGAATAAGGATTGAGATTATACAATGTTCTGTGCAGATATTTCGCCATCCAGACAACAGGCTGTAAAGTAATTCTGCTCACAGGTTTCTGGAAACACGCTCCAAGAAAGTGGAACAACATTAGGCTATTGGTAACGCTGTTAGATACAAATGCATTGTTCCCATGTGTGTTCATTAGTGGAAGGAGTCTGCATGCATTCATTATACGCAGGAGTTGTCATTTACAAGAATGACATGGTGTCTTATATCTTGGAAACAACTGCTAGTAAACACGATACTCTAGTCGTATCAAAAAGGAGTTTGTGACCCATGCAGGCTTCTTTTCTCGTCACTTTGATTGATATTCAACAACATTGAGTGAAACTTTCTGTTTGCTTCCCGGTCGTTCTGTCGACAAAGCAACATCTCTGCTGAGTCTAGAAATCGCTTCAGGAACACTGCTGATGAGGGCCCTCGGCGGAAACGAGGACGTTTTGCAAGAAAACGACATTTCAAGCAGCGATTTTCATTAGGTGTGTTTTGTAAAAGCCACACCGCAAAAAACTGCGTTCCCACGCAGCAACAAAAGAATGGCAGACAAAACGTGACCTTAATAATGTGAGATGAAGACAAATTGGGACATCAAAGTGCTGTCATCCATATATTCAGGATATGGGATTCTTTCTCAAAGACACTGACAGAGGATCAAGCTAATTTCAGAGGGATACCCTGCTGTGTCTTGGAGACCGAAGTGACCGAAATAAAACAGTCCCTTACTTTAATGACTTGGAAGATGCCTGGATGATCTCAAATGAGGAAGGAAGGCTGAATCAAGCATTGGGACTCGCCCGGAGAGTGATGCATGTTTTCATCTTCCTCCTTTCCCTCTAGTTCCCCCCCCCCGTCCCAAACACATGTCCTCCTCCACCATAACCCTAGCCCGCCCCCCCCCGAAAAAAACCCCGCGTTCCCCCCGGAATCTTCAGTGTATCCATTCAAGCCAATGGGAGCGCTGCACTCCACATTCCTTCCTAGAGACAGGGGAACCTTCAGGTCGGCAACATAGCAACCCTTACTCCGTGTGCTCTGCCATTCACGCAGCACCAATCACATGAAGCTACCCTGGCGCCTTCTGCATCACAGACCTCCAATTTGGCAAAGCATACTATATGGGGCATTTCCCTGTTTGATGGGTTGCTAACCGTGGGCTTGAAATCTGACTGAGACTGGTGAGGCAACATACATACATACATACATACGCAGTGGGATGTAGATATTACATGTGCGGCCCAGGATTTTGTTCTTAAGGAATTGTTACGGGGGAGAGGTAACGAAAGGGTAGAGGTGTTTATCTTGGGGTTGGAAGTTCCTTTTAAGGCACGGACACTAGCGTTAAAAAGGTCAACATCATGACGCTTTCGATTAATACTGTTAAGCTCATGTTACATTTCTGGTATGCAATCACGCTGGCACAAACCCACACACTACACACACACTAAAGCATACACACACACACACAGCTTGCCTGGCTTGTTATGGTAACTACAAGTCTCGCCTCAGGATGCGATGAAGCCATTCAGAACATAATGAAACAATGCCATAGCTTGGTAGCTTAACATTAGCTCAGGTAAAGTGAACAATTTGCCATCTGGCTGGAAATACTTTTTTTGGTCATTATATTAAAGGATTTCTTTCCATTAAATGTTTAATGAAATAGCCATACATGTAAGGGGACAATGGCCTCTAGATAAATATATTGCAATTTGAGGGGTTAAGATTAGATCTGGAATCCATACGGAATGTTTCATCCACTGGGAGCTGGAAAGTTGAAAAGCCGCAACGATTACATGAATTGGAGGCAGTGAAAGAGAAAGAAAACAGGTGTTAGTCGCTTTAGGGCTGTATGGAACATTAAATCCCCTTGCTAGTTTCCTTTCCCATATCGCCGTGAAAAGGAAAGACATGGACGAGGTCTGCGGCAGGAAAACGTGTCAACTGGTGCAGGAAGTAGGAGACATCAGTACATCAGCATCCCAGGACGTAGAGAGAAGTAGGAGACATCAGTACATCAGCATCCCAGGACGTAGAGAGAAGTAGGAGACATCAGTACATCAGCATCCCAGGACGTAGAGAGAAGTAGGAGACATCAGTACATCAGCATCCCAGGACGTAGAGAGAAGTAGGAGACATCAGTACATCAGCA
>JACXGK010009674.1:0-19521 GCA_016801125.1 Novumbra hubbsi
GACTGAGCATTGTGGGAAAGAGGGAGCGGACTGAGCATTGTGGGAAAGAGGGAGCGGACTGAGCATTGTGGGAAAGAGGGAGCAGACTGAGCATTGTGGGAAAGAGGGAGCAGACTGAGCATTGTGGGAAAGAGGGAGCAGACTGAGCATTGTGGGAAGGTATATTCAGGATCGCCTAGCCGAGCGTGAACCGCTGCAGAGTTCTGCCTGAGGTAGCAATATAAAACTGGAACACACACACAGACACACACAAACACGCAAGCAGTTAACAACTTGTCTTCTGGATCTGAAACAGAGGGTATGGGGGCTTAGTGGTATTCCAGGTGGATATGGGAGTACGGCATCGACAAACTCTCTGCATTCCCAAACACATCAGCCAGGAATTTTAATGGAGCTGAAAAAAAGTCCTCTACATCTCCAGTTCCCAGCAGCAACGAAACAACGAGGTTCACTGAAATGTGGAGGAGACTATGTGAGTTTGGGATGAGGTACAAGGGGGACGATGATGACCTCCGGTGGGATGAATGTAGGTATTCCTCTACATGTAAATATGTCTCCGGCCACACACACACACATTTGTCTATGCTCGCTCCTTATGGGGACCTGAGACCAAACCATGACCAAGATTTCAATGTTGCTATTACGTATCCTTAAACCTAACTCTTTTCTTAACAATAACCTAACCTTTACCTTAACCTCAATAACTTAGCCCTAACACGTGACCCCAATTCTGTCACTGTGACCAAATAAATGTTTTTCCCTAAACTTAATCTAAATGTGGTAAACAAATCTCTAGTGGGTAACGGCCAAAATGCCTACTTTCTTTGTGGGGACACCAAATACAGTGGGGCAAAAAAGTATTTAGTCAGCCACCAATTGTGCAGGTTCTCCCACTGAAAAAGATGAGAGAGTCCTGTAATTTTCATCATATGTACACTTCAACTATGACAGACAAAATGAGAAAAACAAATCCAGAAAATCACATTGTAGGATTTTTTATGAACTTAATTGAAAATTATGGTGGAAAATAAGTATTTGGTCAATAGCAAATGTTTATCTCAATACTTTGTTGTATACCCTTTGTTGGCAATGACAGAGGTCAAACGTTTTCTGTAAGTCTTCACAAGGTTGTCACACACTGTTGCTGGTATTTTGGCCCATTCCTCCATGCAGATCTCCTCTAGAGCAGTGATGTTTTGGGGCTGTTGCTGGGCAACACAGACTTTCAACTCCCTCCAAAGATTTTCTATGGAGTTGAGATCTGGAGACTGGCTAGGCCACTCCAGGACTCTGAAATGTTTCTTATGAAGCCACTCCTTTGTTGCCCGGGTGGTGTGTTTGGGACAGAAGAGCCTCTTAAAGGAGAAGTTACAGGTCTATGAGAGCCAGAAATCTTGCTTGTTTGTAGGTGACCAAATACTAATTTTCCACCATAATTTGCAAATAAATTCATAAAAAATCCTACAATGTGATTTTCTGGATTTCTTTTTCTCATTTTGTCTGTCATAGTTGAAGTGTACCTGTGATGAAAATGACAGGCCTCTCTCATCTTTTTCAGTGGGAGAACTTGCACAATTGGTGGCTGACTAAATACTTTTTTGCCCCACTGTACATGTGGATCACACACACCCGTCTCTACCATTAAAACATGTAAACGTGCACATCTGGAAGCGATAGAGAGACGATGTCACATTCGCCTCCATTCTGGGCCTTTGACTGAGCTCTAAAGCAAATACTCAGATCAGCAGACGCTAAATTAGAGGAAAGTATGTTAATGTGTGAGCTTAGATCACGCCTGTTCACACATTCTAACACTTAGACACACATAGTCTCCATGAGCACACACATGCACACGTAGAAAGACACAAACACACTCAGCTTAATCAGGCAGTGATTTGATGGATGATAGTTCGGACACACAACATAAACGTTGTTATTGGTGTAAATGACTTCCTGTTGAAGGATAAGGGGTAATTTTAGTGAACAAATGACATCCAGAGAACGAGAGAGCTTGAATGTTATGTTGTAGTGTAGGCTGTTGTAGTGTACGCTGTTGTAGTGTAGGCTGTTGTAGTGTACGCTGTTGTAGTGTAGGCTGTTGTTGTGTAGGCTGTTGTAGTGTTGGCTGTTGTAGTGTAGGGTGTTATAGTGTAGGCTGTTGTAGCGTAGGCTGTTGTAAGCGTAGCCTGTTTTAGTGTAGGGTGTTGTAGTATACGATGTTGTAGTGTAGGCTGTTGCAGTGTACGCTGTTGTAGTGTAGGCTGTTGTTGTGTAGGCTGTTGTAGTGTAGGCTGTTGTAGTGTATGGTGTTATAGTGTGGGCTGATGTAGTGTAGGGTGTTGTAATAAATGCTGTTGTAGTGTAGGCTGTTGTAGTGTTGGCTGTTGTAGTGTAGGGTGTTATAGTGTAGGCTGTTGTAGTGTAGGGTGTTGTAGTGTACGATGTTGTAGTGTAGGCTGTTGCAGTGTACGCTGTTGTAGTGTAGGCTGTTGTTGTGTAGGCTGTTGTAGTGTAGGGTGTTATAGTGTAGGCTGATGTAGTGTAGGGTGTTGTAGTAAATGCTGTTGTAGTGTAGGGTGTTGTAGTGTTGGCTGTTGTAGTGTAGGGTGTTGTAGTAAAGGCTGTTGTAGTGTTGGCTGTTGTAGTGTAGGCTGTTGCAGTGTAGAATGTTGTAGTGTCGGCTGTCATAGTGTACGCTGTTTCTCCCTTTCGAGTTGCTGTGCCTCTAGAGCACTTATCACAGTATCATGAGGTTGGTGTTGAAAGGAGTGACATGTTAAGCTACACTTGCAGTTTCTTGCATTATTATCATGGAAATGCTTTGGCATTGCTATGTATCTTCTGACCATAATCTGAAAAAACCGCTGTTATAATAGTTTTGTAACTTTATTTACTTAAACCTTTTTTATTGTTTGGCCAAAACCAAATATTTTTGTTGTCCACCTTGCAAACAAGTAGAACATTTAGCAGAAGTGGAAGTTGTAGGCTTACGTCCTGTATGTATCTTATATGTATCACATATGTTTACTCTATGTACTGTATGTATCACACATGTTTACTCTATGTACTGTATGTATCACACATGTTTACTCTATGTAATGTATGTATCACATATGTTTAGTCTTATTTCTGTTTCTTAGCAGGGATTTGGTCTTGGGCAAGTTAACTTGCATGTAGGAGTTTTAATACTCAAACATATACTGGGGCAGATCTGCCCTGAAGGCAGAAACTTGTGTGACTGGTTGACTGGTTGACTGGTTGACTCAATGGAGACAGACAAGCAGGAATAAAAAAAGGCACCAAAAGGTTCGAAAAGATACATCTTGCCGCAAAGTAACAGGTTTGAGCAGCTCTGCTAATACTTCAAATTAAAATGTGAAACATGCAAGCGTGCTCTTGAAAGAAGACTCTTAATCTTAACATTAACCCAACCCTAACCTTAAAATAGGCAGCCAATATGTAGATAGCTATTCAAAGTATGCTAATGTGATTCAAAAGATAGAGATTTCACTCATCTATATTCTAGTCATTTAGCAGACACTCTTATCCAATGCGATTTAATGAGGCTTAGCTTGGCTAAATTAGTGTAATATTTGAAATTGCAATTTGATTGGCTGATGCAGAAAAACGGGCTAAACCCCAGGCAGAGTTGCATAAACATCAGTCTGTGATGCAGCAGCTTACTTTAAGTGCATAAATATACCTTATGCTGATTACTGTAAGAGGACTTTGGGCTAGGGTTACAGTTCATGGCATGAATTAAACCCTAACCCTAACCTTAACCCTTATCTAACCCATACCTAACCTTTACCTTAACCCTTATCTAACCCACACCTAACCTTTACCTTAACCCTTATCTAACCCTTACCTAACCTTAACCCTTACCTAACCCTTACCTTAACCCATACCTAACCCTTACCTTAACCCTTATCTAATCCTTACCTTAACCCTTACCTAACCCTTACCTTAACCCTTATCTAACCCTTACCTAACCCTAACCTTAACCCTTACCTAACCCTTACCTTAACCCATACCTAACCCTTACCTTAACCCTTACCTAACCCTTACCTTAACCCATACCTAACCCTTACCTTAACCCATACCTAACCCGTAACCCTTACATAACCCTTAATTTTACCAATAACTAACCCTTACCTTAACCCTTACCCAACCCTTACCTTAACCCATGTCTAACCCTTACCTTAACCCCTATCTAACCCTTACCTTAAACCTTGTATAATCCTAACCTTAACCCATACTTAACTCTTACCTTAACCCTTACCTAACCCTTACCTAACCTAACCTTAACCCTTACCTTAACCCTAACCTTAACCCTTACCTTAACCCACACCTATCCCTAACTTTTACCAATACCTAACCCTTACCCTTAAAGGTCCAAGGCCTTCTTGGGATGTAAAATCCACCTGTCACTACCTCTCTGAAGGTCATCCTTTATAGTAGAATGATGTCCTTTATATTGTGGATTCTCAAAAACCTTAACTAGAAGAACGATGGATAGATAACATTGTTTGAGTATATTTGTGAAATTGTGTGAATAAATCAAAAACGTATGTTGACATGTAGTTGTTTTTATTGAGAAACACAGCATACTACAACAGGTAGGCTGTTTTACATCTGACATTCACATTTTGACATTCCCAGGGGTTTACAACAACTATAAGTTGGTTATTGTATGAACATATAACATAATAAAAAGAGAATCTAATATTTTCTGAATTATTTCATTCTAAAACTCTAAAATAACAAACCAAAATTGTTTTTATATAATGTCAGTCAGTTAGCAGTCTGTTTTTATGTAATGTCAGTCAGTTGCAGTCTGGTTTTATATCATGTCAGTCAGTTAGTAGTCTGTTTTTATATATTCTCAGTGAGTTAACAGTCTGTTATATATAATGTCATTCAGTTAGCTGTCTGTTTTTATATAAGGTCAGTCAGTTAGCAGTCTGTTTTTATATAATATCAGTCAAATAGCAGTTTCTTTTTATATAATGTCAGTCAGTTAGAAGTCTGTTTTTATATAATGTCAGTCAGTTAGCAGTCTGTTTCCATCCAAGGTCAGTCAGTTAGCAGTCTGTTTTTATGTAATGTCAGTCAGTTAGCGGTCTGTTTTTATATCATGTCAGTCAGTTAGTAGTTTGTTTTTATATAATGCCATTCTGTTAGCAGTCTGTTATTATATAATGTCAGTCAGTTAGCAGTCTGTTTTTATATAATATCAGTCAGTTAGCAGTCTGTCTTTATATATTATCAGTCAGTTAACAGTCTGTTATATATAATGTAATTCAGTTAGCAGCCTGTTTTTATATAATGTCACTCAGTTAGCAGTCTGTTTTGTTTGGTGTATTGAAGTAAGTCACCTAAGATCTGTTAAATGACGAAAGTCCTCTACATATTACTGGTTTGGCTGAACAGTACAAAAGAGTCCTGGATTTGTTTTTCTCATTAATATCATCATGAGGGAAGTCATTTTAGGCATTTCTTTGAAAACCTGCTAAATTTCATTACCAGTCACCTTGTTTGCATTTTTTTGTTGCTGATGAAAATTGTACCCGTTTCAGTTGATCTTTTCCACTAATCAGTATTTTGGAAGGACAAAAATGTTAAAGACATTAAATTGGATTGGAATTGGGCTGCCTGTGTTTTTCTCTATTTGTTTCTGTATTTATTGCTGTGATTAGCCTTGTATAAACCTTCCTGAACTGCAACTCAAGGCTGAATGGCGGTTTGTCCCAGACTTGTTATTTTGTCAAACCACCAGGTGTAGTTACACATTTTTACCTCTAGAAGGCCCTATTTTACCAGAAATACCTTACTGGAACAAGTGCATGGACATCAGCTCAGGCCTTTGAATCTGAACATTAGGATAATTTCTAATTCAGCTTTCAGTTTGATCTAGTACTGATGCAGTTCTGGTTAATTATGGTTCATAATATAACATTACAAAAACAGCCAAGAAAGATCTGTAGTACATTTTAAAACCAAAACGTTTTTATTTTTCTTCTTCTGATACAAAAGTGTTTTTTAAATAACAAATGTATTTTTAGGTCTTTAAAACATTTTTACAAAGATAAATTAGCATTATGTATAGTACATTAACAATTTACAAAATCTTTATTTTTCCTAAAGTACTTCATTGAGCTGCTTACCAGCAAGAGCTGGCTGTATCCAAGGGTCTGAGGTGCCAACAAGTTTAAATGACACTTCAAAGGCCCACTCCTAAATGAAACCCTATACTAGTCCTCATCAAGTAGGGTACTAATTCTGACCTGGTCACTATATAGGGAATAGAAAGTGGCATTTGAGAACCGTTAACCAGAGTGCCATACATTCAAACAACTGCCAAGACTTTTCTGCTTAGATTGTCTAGCAATACCAAAGTTGAAAATCGGCTTGAAAAAGAGCAGAGAGACAGGACATTAATAGAAGAGCAGAGAGACAGGACATTAACAGAAGAGCAGAGAGACAGGACATTAATAGAAGAGCAGAGAGACAGGACATTAACAGAACAGCAGAGAGACAGGACATTAACAGAAGAGCAGAGAGACAGAACATTAACAGAAGAGCAGAGAGACAGGACATTAATAGAAACGCAGAGAAACAGGACATTAATAGAAGAGCAGAGAGACAGGAACTTAACAGAAGAGCTGAGAGACAGGACATTAACAGAAGAGCAGAGAGACAGGACATTAATAGAAACGCAGAGAAACAGGACATTAATAGAAGAGCAGAGAAACTGGACATAAACAGACAACAGCAGAGAGGACCTCTGTCTCCTCTGGAGTTCCTCTGGAGTCCCAACATCACTTTGCTGTGTGTTGTGTTTCAAGTGGTCAAGATGGTTGCACTTTAAGCCATAATATGCCAGCTGATGCAGCCAGTTTGATGTGGGTGGATTGCATAAGGGTGCTACTGTCCAGGCTGTGTGAGGGCATGTCTGTGTGTTCTCTGTAGGTGCGTGGTGTGGGTCTTGATTGTCTAGCAGAACAACACCTGCTTCTTTTTGGAAAGAAAAATCTTCCACCGGTTCATTTCGGACCACGATTAGTGTCTACGGGTCAGGGGTTAAAGTTCAAAGCAGAGTGTCAGTTTCCTAGTTAAAATGTACATCAGTGGAGGTCAGCAATGGTGCTCACTGAGCACTGAGGTGAAGGCCACCAGCATATGTTTCCCAGGGCCTTAGCTGCAGCATCGTCACTACAAATCCCAGGTGCCATTGCAGTAGTACAGCTTCACAGCTACCAGAGTGCAGCCGGCTAAGCACACTCAGAGACTCTGTCACTACTAAGGCACGTTAATCAAGGTAAATCTACATCAGTCCCGGGGCATTTCTTTGTGGCTGTAGAGTGTAGATCTTTACGTCATCTGCACCATGGCTGTCCAGTGTATATTCAACCACTACAAGAGGACAGAGCTCTTTTCGATCTATGAAGTCTACGCTTCAGGCGTCTGACAGCGGTTCAGGTGGCCAGGAGACACAAGCGTAGGAGACCGCTGCTGGCTCAGTGGTGCGATCTCCCCATCCCTCTCACTCTCCCAGGGGTTGCGATAACCCCCACCTTGCCCCTCACACCACGGTCTCGTTGCCCTTGGCCGGTTTGATCCAGCTGTCGCTCCGCTTGCCCCTCCCGGCGCGGCCGTCCCTCCAGAGGCGGACGGAGCAGCGTTGCCAGGTATGCAGCGTCTTGGCCGACCAGATCCACATGCCCGACGTGATGCCCACGAGCAGCGACATGAAGATCCTCAGCATCTCCGCCGCCACGTACGAGTCCTGGGCGCCAGCCCGGAAGTCGCCCCAGCGGGACAGCTGGTAGAGGTAGCACCCGATGACGGCGGAGGCGGGCACCATGTGGAGCGCGGAGAACACGCCGATCTTCACCATCAGGCGCTCCA
Organism: Novumbra hubbsi; assembly: GCA_016801125.1. Classification (NCBI taxonomy): domain Eukaryota; kingdom Metazoa; phylum Chordata; class Actinopteri; order Esociformes; family Umbridae; genus Novumbra; species Novumbra hubbsi. The sequence continues at coordinate 7,912 of JACXGK010009674.1, forward strand.
GCTTGTCCGTCTTGGCGCCGTCCTTCTGCAGGTTGGAGCGGATCTTGAACAGGGCCACCAGGCCGGCGCAGATGAACAGCGTGCCCACCACGAAGTAGGCGGCGAGCGGCGCCACGACGAAGCCCGTGAGCGCCTCCTGCCGCAGGCTGCCCACGTAGCACAGGCCCGTGAGGTCGTCGGCGTCCACCAGGCGCATGACCAGGATAACGATGGTCTTGGCAGCCGGGATGGCCCACGCCGCCATGTGGAAGTAGGAGCTGTGCATCTCGATGGCCTCGTGGCCCCACTTGAGGCCCGCCGCCAGGAACCAGGTGAGGGTCAGGATCACCCACCTGGGTGGACAACGAGAGGTTGGTGAATGTCCGCTGGGGGGGGGTAGGGAGAGCGCCCCGGCAGTTTTACCCGCCCCCTAACTTCTCATCTGAGTGTTCTTGACGGTACTCACCACAGAGAGGAGGCCATGCCGAAGAAATAAAGGAGGAGGAAGACGATGGCACAGCCGGTACTTTTTAAGCCCTCCTGAACCAGAACCGGTACCGCTGCCTCCTCCAGATCGCAGGACACTCGCTCCCGACCCAGAGTCAGACGGACCTACAGAGAGAGAGACCGTGGGACCAGTTAGACGTGGACCGCTATGGGCAGTGCCGACCGCAACCTTTTGGGAGCCCCCTGATCCCTAGTGGCCCGGAGCTCACAAGAAGTCCAGGGCCCTCTAGAATTTGTTGCTCAGGAATAGGGCCGGCCCTGCATATGGGTCATAATCTAACATAGCTTCTAATCCTTGCCGACATCTCTTCATGAGCCCTGACAGCCAGGAGGTGTGGGCCTGCTTCCGTCCAACCGCTTCGCGACTGTCCGGCCACGCCAGCGACCACCGCGGGAAAGAGAAGACTGGTGAAGGCCACCTGAGAACTCATTTCTCCTCTACCATCGGCTGGCTTACCAGGTAGGCCACGCTGTAGAGGTTGGAGCACATGGAGAGGAAGATGATGGGCCTCTCGGGATAGGAGAAGCGCGTGGAGTCCAGCAAGAAGGTGAGGACGGTCAGGGCGGTGGAGAGGAAACACAGCACGGCCCAGACGGCCATCCAGGCGTCCGTGAAGACCTTGGCCCCGCGCCGGTACAGCCCCGCGTCGTACCCACACTGCAGCACGCAGCTGTGGCTCCGCCTCACCCAGGCGTACTGGTCTGGCCCGGCACCGAGGGCCCGACACTCCTCCTCCTGCGGGGGCAGGGGCCGGACGGGGTGGTACGGGGCCTCCTCGTCTCCGGGGCCCTCCATGCACATGTGGTTGTGGTCATTCTGAGGGGGGAACAGGCTGCAGTTGAGCAGCTCCGGCCAGACGAAGCCGAACTCCGTGAGAACGGGCAGGCACTTCCGCTTGACGGACAGGCACATGCTGCCGCACGGCCCAATGGGAATGGGCACCTTGTCGGTGCACATGGGCACGTAGACGGCACACAGGAAGAACTGTGGAGCAGGGAGACAGAGCGTTACCTTGGCATGCCTGCACTTCAGAAACTGCTAGAGTTGCACAACCGCTCCGTCTTTCACAGTGTTGCATCAGGACGCCTGCGCCTTGAATTCCACACTAGTTGTAGACGATGGTAACGAACATGAATTGTGTTTTGAACCCCGGAGTCTGAAAAAACCTGGGAACTATAACAAAGTTGGCTGTGAAACTTTTTGTGACTTATCAAATGATTATTGAACCCACTACAACAAATGAACAAGGCATTCCAAACAGTCCCGGAGAGAAGGGTGTCTGATGAAATCCAACCCTTCAACCATAAGAACACCAACAACATCTATGAACGGTGTGTGTATACATACATGTGTGCGAGGGTTACCCTACTGTGTGGAAAGCATTGGACAGCACTGTGATAGTGAGATGGAGACGATATCAGGGACGTTTTTTTCTGTTGGATACTGTAATACTGTTGCCTGGACGGGAGCCAGTGGCTTTTCCCGCAGGTAACCCGAGTGGCTCTCTAGTGTATGTTTGTGTGTGTGTGTGTGTGTGTGTGTGGCTGAGGGAAAGACACATTTGTCCCTGCACTCGCTGGAAATGTCAAGTTCCACTCACAAACACCCAGACACACTAAACAATTAGAGAGGACCTCAACAAACCCCTATAACACCAATAGCAGTGAGCACAGCACAGAGTCTAATCCCAAAACAACACCAAACGCTCTAAAATCAATGACACTTGGAATTAAAAAGTGCAGACATGTCAAGTTGAATTTTCTTACAGACCGAGCTGCGTGCGTGTTGTCGGGTCCACGGCAGTACCGATTCATTAGAGTACTCAACGAAAAACACCGTTCAGTCTGATGTTTGAATCTAATTACTAATCACACAAATAAGTAGTCATAGGTCATTTTAGTTACGGCAATAAAAGCCCCAACGAGGAAGAGGAAATAGAAAGTATTTCATTTCGGACTTCAGGGTGGATCAGGCAGCACAGCGGACTTGCAGAGATAGCACTTAGAGCAGCATTGTAGCTATGTGGCGCTCTCTCCTATCCTCTACCATGTATGATCTCCGTGCCCCGTTCAGCTTAACCAACACTGGCATGTGCTCTCTTCCTCAACACTCACACATCCCGGAAAATATCCAGTGACTTGAGCAGCCATATAAGTGTTTGGATTTGCATGCGTGCGTTCATTCACGTTGGACTTGCTACTGGGTAGAAGTTGTTGTGAGTGCGTGGGTACCTTCAACTGGCTGGAGCAGCCGTACTGTATGAGCGGGGTGAAGGTAGTGAGCTGGAGCTCCGCGTCTGACTGCAGGACGTTGCCCACCAGGTTGGGCATCTTGGTGACGTTGTAGCCCAGATCCTGGCACATGGCGATGCGGATCGGGTCGCATGTCATCTCCTCTGCCTCGTCGCCGAATGCACGCACCAGGCCATTAAGACCTGGACCGCAGAGCAGCGCGAGGAAGAGCGCGACCACCGCAAAAGCGTTCACAGCCGGACGCATAGTCATGAGGGAGGAAAGTTTCTAAGATGTTGCGATAAGAATCCAAACCGATCACCTTATAGGGTTGCCGTAGTATCTTGGTGGACACAAGTCCACTGGGAACTGGGGAAAGTTTGGTCCACCTCACTGTGCGCGGTCAATGCCTGTTTATACCCGCTCCAGGTTCAAGACGAAACGGTCCAATGGAACCATAGTTGTTAGCCTACCCACGAAGTTGGAAAAAAATATCCAAATGCAACGATAATAACGGAAACTGTAATGTCCAGATTCTCCTTGGAATTAAAACTCCTGGCTCGCGTCTACTTTTGTAGGTTTTTCTATGGTTTCTCGCGCACGAAACATCCCAGAGCCCGGTCCTTTCCCTGGTAGCTCCGTTAGGTATTGCGCTCAAAACGCTGTGGGTAATAACAGGCTGCTGGTCGGTTTCTGCCAGCGCGCCTCCGCCCCACTCCGTAAAAAGGCGAGTTCTCTTCTCTCAGCGAGAGACAGCCAACTAGCTGCCAGGAGAGGTCTCAAGCGCCAATAGGCGGCAGAGCGCTCATAAGGGCGGAGTTTCCGATGAATAAAGTTGCCTGTGGCTCTCTTCATGTTCGGAATCAGAGAGCGGAATCCAGTTCTCCTGACAAACTCCAGAACTACTATTTATTTCGGCTGTGGGTCATATTTTTACTGGCCGTATTTTTAGAAATAAAATTTAAATAAATAATAAATAAAAGTCCCGCCCCTGAAACAAGATCGGTTTAGTTTAACGTTAAATGCCTAATGGCCTTACAACAGACTGCATCTCCAACCCAGGCTCAACCCCCCCCCCCCCGAGAACTATACATTATTAATGTATTAATAACTATTATAGAACTAATATTGTACAATTAGAGTAAAGGCACATTTGTATACCCCAACCTAGACTGATCGAAAAAAAAGTTGTTACATGCTTTCGTTGTTGCAAGGATTGACTAGCCCTAGTCTATATGTCTCGGTTCTTTCTCTCAATTTGTGTGTGTTTACGTTGCTGTGTTGACCCAGCGGACACCCCTGATGCTGGTTGCGATATCGGAGAGGTATGGCATTCCACGCATGCCCTACAAACCTAAACACACGTCGAGTGGTATTTGGTAAATACCCCCCCACCAGCCTTTTCTGTAACTGGTCCTGTATTTATTCAAGAATGAAGGAAAATAGAACACAATGATAACCAACATGATCAGCGCGCTTCCTCTGAAAGAGTGTCTACGCCCCAATTAATGCCCACTTGGTTTCCCCTAACCGATTCCGTTCAGGGGTATTTAACGTGACAATTGATAGGTTGCAATAAAACGACCCCCACCCGCTGCCTTACGTGATTTATCGCTCTCCCGCCCTCCAGCGCGCTCCAGGTCAACTCTTGAGTAATTAGCGCTCGAAGCGCGCTGGAGGATGATGGCTATCTAGAAGAGAGGGAGGTTGCTCTGTATGCGTGTGTGTGACAATATTGGCTGGTGGAAAACGGATACTTCTTTTCAGATGTGTTGATATATGGCCTATACAGCCACTTGTGGAAGATCAGAAAGCAGCAGGTCGTTTGATTGACAGGTCTTACTCTGCCACCAGGAGTGCAAAGCAGTAAATAAACTTTTATGTGTCAGTCTACCCACTGCCATGACAAGTAAATACCTATTCAGTGTATTTATTGTCACTAATTAACCAGACAAGCGGTTTAAACATAACCCCCATGTTTACCTAACTGTAGAGAGCGGTACCGCTATATTGCTATGGGATCGCTGGTGTTTACCAGGAACTCAACGCATGTGGTATAAAGGGGAATTCTACTAGGCTTTTAGGCAGAGAGTGAAAGGCAGTACACCCTGCAGACAGAAGGAGACACACAAATGCGTTTCAGTCACCCGATCGCATCTCATGGCTCATTGCCCTATCCCTCAGTCCTTGAAGTGGGGTATTAATAGGCCTGTGAACTCCTTGGAATGACAAGTTTGGATGTGAGTGTGTGTGTGTGTCTGAACGGCTGCTCAGAGAGACTTGGGGTCCACATGACGCTACCCCTCGGGTGCAGCTAGCTCCGATTACGTTGCTGCAGCGTCAGGAGGAGCTCGGGGCACTGTCAACAGTCTGTTCTCCCTCTCTGTTTGTCACTCTCTCATGTTCTCTTTCCCACACTTCCATCCTCACGCTCTCCACCTGGGCTCCGGTGTGGAACGGTGGATGTACTACAGGAGGGAAGGGATGGATGAAAGGCTCCACATTTGTGTCGGTTGTTGAGGCACAGACATGACCGGTGAGATTTTCCCAAATCTTAGTGGAGACCTACTGCTGCTTATCCACTTGTGGTGGTCGGCAGAGGAGGCAAATGAAAAAGAACCTCGGTGGCCAATCCTTTCCTACCTCCACACAAGGCCTAAAGCTTTCTTGTCAGATAAATGCTATAGAACGCCTGGACATACGTACGTCCTCATTTCAATTTATCAATTAAAAATGCTAATAGATTAAACCAATAAACGAAGCAACCTTGATTGTGTTATAAATGTGTTATGATTGTGTTATGAATGTGTTATGATCGTGTTATGAATGACTTTGCCATGCCTCATGGTTTCAGTGAACTGAGAAACAGCCTCCCTCCTGGGGGAGGGGCATTTCATCTGAGGGTCTGGGGCTCTGTTCTGGAAAAACATTCAAGAATGTTTAAAATATTCAAAACACTTCATCATCAATGTTTAGACAATCTGATATTGCCATGTTGTTGTTGTTTCAAGTACATCAAAATGTATCTTGCTCCAGGACCATAATTGCAACTGACCTTAGTTGGTTACCCCAGGCCGAAAACCTAATCCTCCCCTGTCCTAACCCAAACCTCAGAGACACCTGTGCCTAAACATAACTTCAGAGAAACCTGTGCCTAAACATAACTTCAGAGACACCTGTGCCAAAACAGAACCTCAGAGACACCTGTGCCAAAACATAACCTCAGAGACACCTGTGCCTAAACATAACCTCAGAGACACCTGTGCCTCAACATAACCTCAGTTGTGCCAACATTCATTATGATGTGGTTGGAACAGCACCAATACAGTGGTATCAGATCAGTCATCAATATTAGTTCCTTTTCTCACTCACCTCCATGTCACCTGCTCTCCCTGCCCTGTGGGCATCCCCAGGCTCCTCTCTATCCCCCTCCCTCCCCCCTCCTTCTCTCTCCCTCACCCCCTCTCTCTCTCCCTCCCTCTCTCTATACCTCACCCCATCTCCCTCCCCCTCCCTCCATCTCTCTTTCCCTCACAACCATGTGGCCACTAACAGCAGATAACCACATAGTAACAGAAGATAACCACATAGTAACAGCCGATAACCACACAGTAACAACAGATAACCACACAGTAACAGCAGAAAACCACACAGTAACAGCAGATAACCACACAGTGACAACAGATAACCACACAGTAACAACAGATAACCACACAGTAACAGCGGATAACCACACAGTAACAACAGAAAACCACACGGTACCAGCAGATAACCACACCGTACCAACAGATAACCACACGGTAACAACAGATAACCACACGGTAACAGCAGATAACCACACGGTAACAACAGATAACCACACGGTAACAAAAGATAACCACACGGTAACAGCAGATAACCACACGGTACCAACAGATAACCACACGGTAACAACAGATAACCACACGGTACCAACAGATAACCACACGGTAACAACAGATAACCACACAGTAACAACAGATAACCACACGGTAACAACAGATACCAGCAGGTACCGGCCCTTGTGCATTGTGTCAATGGTACCGGCCCTTCTGCATTGTGTCAATGGTACCGGCCCTTCTGCATTGGGTCAATGGTACAGTCCCTTTTGCATTGGGTCAATGGTACCGGCCCTTCTGCATTGGGTCAATGGTACCGGCCCTTCTGCATTGGGTCAATGGTACCGGCCCTTCTGCATTGTGTCAATGGTACAGGCCCTTCTGCATTGTGTCAATGTTACCCGCCCTTCTGCATTGGGTCAATGGTACCGGCCCTTCTGCATTGGGTCAATAGTACCGGCTGGTGTCGGTCATGTAACTATGAGAGGAATTGTCTGGCCCACATCAGGTTCCTTGAAAACAGCTGAGCAACATTTGTACGCCGTTAAATCAATGTCCCAAAAGCAAAAGGTGGGTTTGCCGGCGAAGGGACATTCGACCCAGAACTAGATGGTGCACACAACGAACTGGTCACTGAGGGCAGTAAATCCACGCCTATTTATAGGACCTGGAAAGTGGGGCTTTCTGCAAGTCTGTCGCCTCCTTTCCAGGCTTTTCACATCCTGGTTGTGTACGGTCCTCCGTGGATGCTCGCCATGAGTGTAAAACCCCGACTATGATCCGGCTCCTTCCATTCCTCAGAGCACATTTCATTTGTGACTGAACATATTGTGGCTGAATGGAGTTAGCGTACAACCTTGTAGTCGTTTCAGGGACCAAACTCCTGTTGCATGTTACAAAGACTAACCCCAGTCTATTCACCTAACTTGCTATACCTCCAATCGTCAAACGTGTTATATTTGCTTTGAAACCTACTCTGACCCTATCTCCTAACCTGCTACTTGGGTAATCATTCGTTTCGACAAAAAAGGAGTTTCCTCAGAAACCCGAGCAGGTGATTTTACCGGACGACAGAACTGTATGCTAACAGAGTAAGATGATACTAGGGTCTGGACTCTGCTGTTATTTTCAGGCCAGGCTACTTATCTTTGACTAATGACCGGCGGTGGGGCAGTACTCAGCCTAGACCCGTTTGCCTGAAGTCTGGAAACCAAAGCTGGTTCCCGTAGGACTGCCTGCTGGACAGCTGCGTATCTCTGATCAAGTCCTACTGATTCTACTCCTAATTCATAGAAACACATACTGTAGGGAAATGGAAAGATCTTGCTTTTTGTTAATGGACTTCCCATAACGATGCATATCAGTAACGTCAATCGCCAGGCCAGAACCATGCAGACCGGAAGCTGGTTCACCAGCAGTAACCGGTAGCAGATATCTGATAGCGCCACGTCAATCGCCGGGCTAGAACCATGCCGACCGGAAGCTGGTTCACCAGCAGTAGCCAGTAGCAGATATCTGGTAGCACCATGTGTCGTCAAATAGAGAATGAGAGAATGTTCCTGACTGTTCATGTTACGACAATCTTACAATAATACATCCATATCATAGCAGATATAGAGCTTAGAAAAATGCACAGACGTATTGATGTTAACAAAATATAATGTTTTAGTTAAACGGTCACCAGGAGAAAACAGCCATGCTTTGCATTTCCGTGGAGCAAAATATACAGAAGAGTTGACCCACACTACTGAAGGACACTTATGTATTTATGGCAAATCTCCCTCTTACTTTATCAACCTCTGTCTCTCAGTCTCTCAGTCTCTCAGTCTCTCTGTCTCTCTCTGTCTCTCTGTCTCTCTCTGTCTCTCTGTCTCTCTCTGTCTCTCTGTCTCTCTCTGTCTCTCAGTCTCTCTGTGTCTCTGTCTCTCTGTCTCTCTGTCTCTGTCTCTCTGTCTCTCTGTCTCTCTGTCTGTCAGTCTCTCTGTCTCTCTGTGTCTCTCAGTCTCTCTGTCTCTCTCTGTCTCTCTGTCTCTCTGTCTCTCTCTGTCTCTCTGTCTCTCTTTGTCTCTCAGTCTCTCAGTCTCTCAGTCTCTCTGTCTCTCTCTGTCTCTCTGTCTCTCTGTCTCTCTCTGTCTCTCTGTATCTCTGTCTCTCTGTCTCTCAGTCTCTCAGTCTCTCAGTCTCTCAGTCTCTCTGTCTCTCTGTCTCTCTCTCTAACAAACATTCATATTCAGAGGGACATCTCCCTCTCCTCCTGCTGACCTTCTGAAGTGACAGCTGGCTCTCTTCCTCTGACTGTTGCGTGTTTTATGTGCTGTATCTAAGTAACCCCATAATATGTATCTCTGCAGGCCTGTTCACATGGTGTGTGTGTGTGTGTGTCTTTTTGTGTCTGTGCGTCTCAACGCGCTTTGGGGTCAGGATATTAGTAGCGTATCTGCTGGAGAAAATGTGTACGTGAGCAAGGCTCCACGGAACAGGTTTTTCTTTCAGCGTTTGTCCATTTCCTTCGCCACAACTGTACAATTGTCTGTCTGACATCCTGTGGTGTCACCGTTGACCTAGCGGTATGTAGAATGAACGTGAGTTGTAGTCGCAAGTCTGTCTGGCTATTTCAGCGATGTGTGTGTGGGCAAATATGCGTATGTGTATGTGGTTTGCGATCCAACTCCGTCGCCCTCAGAGAACGCGTGCCTGTGGTGTTTATGAAACAACACCCTGTGTGTGTGTCCCTTTGTGTGCGTGTGTAGGCATGTGTGCCGTTTGTTGCGTGCCCCCTCTATACGGTGGGAATGCGCCGGAGACATGGACCCTGTCGAACCACGGTGACACCATCAGTTAAGAATGTGGAACTCGTCAGCCCCCTGTGTGTCGTTGGGGGTGGAGGGGTTCAGTTCTGGGGCCGAGGAAGAGGTGTGAGGATTGGCTGGGGGCGGGGGGCGGGGGGGGGGTATTAGGGTGGAGAGTGTTGTATTAGGGTGGGGGGTGTGTGGGGGGGGCACTTAAGTAAATATTTTTTGCTGACTGCCGTGTTGAAAAGGTGAAGGGCTGGAAGCCAACAGCCTGCTGTAGTTAGAGAGAATCTGTGTGTGTGAGAGAAGGGGTGTGTGTTGTGTGAGAGAAGGGTGTGTGTGTGTGTATTTCAGAGGAATAGAGACCAAGGGGGGTGCGAGAGCTCCAAGCCAATCAGAAACCCAGATGTGAGGTAAGCAGACAGTAGCCTGAAGAATAATCAGTACAGTATGTAGATGTGTTTGTTGTAATGGGACTTGTGTCTGGGTCCCGTGGTCTGTGTTGCTCTGCTGTTTCTTTGTGTGTTTGTTATTATTAGTGTTCCTCGCTGGTTTCCTTGGCACCTGTCTCTTCCCCGTCCCCCGTCTCCTGCTTTCTGAAATAGCTCTGCGTCTCCAGAGGGGAAACGGCCGTGGGAAAAATGAACCACGCCACTGGCAGCCAATGCTGAACAACCATCAGGTCTAAAACCTAGCTAGCTACGCTGCGCACAACCCACTAGCCTCAGAGATAAAACTGATCTAACCACAGAGCTAGAAAAAAAAAAGCCACAGGTTAAACACCTAGTTAGCCAAAAAGCTAACACCCAACCACAAGGCCTGTACTCAAAGACAAATTATATTGACCATGAATTCATGTACAAAAGCTACCAAAAGGGGAAAACATCCAAGGGGGTATAGGGATTGTACATTGTTTGTGTCTTTGTGTATGTGTCTACTTGTTTTACAATATTTGTGTGCCCCTATGTCTTGGGGAAAAGAGACAGATGGAGAAGAAAGGGTGGGAAAGGGTGAGGGAGAGCTAGAAAGAGAGTGTGCTTCTATCTCTAACATGGAAGGTCCTACAGCAGGCCCAGAGAACGTCAGAACATATTCAGTTAGACATGGATCAGGAACTTAATGATATCCCAAAGAAGGTCCAGAAGCCAAGACCTAAAAACATACCTAAACAGTCTTTCCCCAGAGCAAACATCTACACTTACCTCGGCCTAAACATTCACAGCATAGATGGAATAAACGAGGCTGTGAATGTTGTGACAGCCCTCTTTCTGCCAGTAATGTTGTGACAGCCCTCTTTCTGCCAGTAATGTTGTGTGTATCTCATCTTGCAGGAATATGGGTGAGGCTCGGCGGGCCCTGCATGCTGATTGGGTGAAAGATGATTAAATGTTAAAAGATTACCTTTTTGGTTTTCCTTTATCCAGGCATTCTCTCTGCTTCTTTGTCCCAGTAGATGTATCTCATCCTCAGGTAGAGTTGGCAACTCCAGCATCCTCACTCTAGCTGTGAGTCTGATGCTCACGTATCTGCAAATAATTCACACGATGAGATAAACACTCAATTAAGACTCAGGATTTTGCAATTTTTTGTGTCGCCAGGATCAAATACTAAAACCTAAATAATGTACTCAGAGCGGAGTTAGGACTGATTTCGGCAACCATACACAACCAACAACAAATGGAAATACATGAACCATGACAAATGCTTGTGTCTGCAAGTGGAATAACTCACATGTTCTGTGACCCGATGCCATAAGAGAATAGCAACCATTAGAATACAACTTTGAGAAGTTAACCAATATCAATCTCTTAAATTTTAACTCATTTTTATAACACTGTACATACTCAGTACATATCTTAATACAATTAAAATGTCTTTATTCTCCTTCTTCCAAATGTCTGTGTGTCATGCCCTGGCTGCGAGCCCCTGGCCATTTCAGGGCAGGACTAAAAGTGTGGCCTCTAGCCCTCTTTATGCCGCTGTGGGCTCTCCAGTCAGAGCAGCTGCATTCAGTTGACTCTGATTGGGGAGCCTACTTAGGTTAGTTGTCCAGCCACACCCGGGGTGGTTTATTGTTTGTGAATGTCTCAACAGCTCACGGTTTGTCTTTCATTTAATTCAATTCAAGTAGATACGCTACATGTTATTTGTATTTCGTTTATGTTTGTTTAAACCTTTCATTTACCGTTTACAGTACTTGTCAGTTTATCTGTTTGTTTCATTGGATTAAATCACCTTTACTT
>JACXGK010009675.1:0-19485 GCA_016801125.1 Novumbra hubbsi
CAGTACCTGTGACAGGACATTACCTTTCAGTACCTGTGACAGGACATTACCTTTCAGTACCTGTGACAGGATATTACCTTACAGTACCTGTGGGGCAGATGAAACCACAGTCAGGGAAAGATAGGGAGGGAAAGAGCAACAGAGATAGAAAAGAGAAAGACAAAAGGTGAAAAGGATCTGTGTCTGTGTTGTCCACCTCCTCTCTCCTCCCTGTGTCTGTGTGTATGTCTGCATCTGTCTGTCTGTGAGTGTTTCTCAATGATCCTTTATATGTGTGTCACAAGAATGTGCTCCGGAACCAACCAATTATTTGGTTAGGATCTAAATATTGAAGCTGCTCGATTGTTTGTCCCTGTAACCATTGAATCATGTGATCTCTGGAGACCAAGGACACATCTCACTGGCTGGTTTGGGAGGGGTCAAGTCTCCCCTTTGGGCCGCCTCTATCCGTGTCTCCCCTCTCTCCTGTAACCCCTTGACCTCTCACCTCTGGCCATGAACCCTCCTCCAGGCTACGACTTCCCAGCGGTGCTGCGTTGGTTTGCGGAGCGGGTAGACCGCATCATCCTCCTGTTCGACGCCCACAAGCTGGAAATCAGCGACGAGTTCTCCGAGGCCATTGGGGCGCTGCGGGGCAACGAGGACAAGCTGCGTGTGGTGCTGAACAAGGCCGACATGGTCGGGACGCAGCAGCTGATGAGGATCTACGGGGCTCTGATGTGGTCGCTGGGCAAGGTGAAGTGGGCGGAGCCGAGATAGACGTTACCCGAGAGTGACTGATGTTTGAGAGATGTGATTGGTGTGTGGGTGTCACGCTATAGCTGATTAAAAACATGCACAGGGTTGAATATGCAGAATGATTGACAGTTGTTTCAAGTTGGAAGTGTACACCCAGGCGAGCAAAATCTCTGGAATGACAAGATAGGTTTCTGGTTGTCCTCTGTTTGCTTGGTAAAGGGCCTTTCTATGACTGACTGACTGATTACTGATGTGAATGGATTTCGACTGGCAGGTGTTCAACACACCCGAGGTGGTGAGGGTGTACATCGGGTCATTCTGGTCCGAGCCACTGCTGGTCCCAGACAACCGCCATTTGTTTGAGCTTGAGGAGGAGGATCTGTTCAATGACATCCAGAACCTTCCACACAACGCCGCCCTGAGGAAGCTCAATGACCTTGTGAAAAGGGCACGACTGGTCCGGGTAGGTTGTAGATTATATGACTATATTCTTTGTGTACAGACTATGACAACAAACTGTACCGTAGAAATGTCATGATGCAACTGGACACTTAAACAACAAGCAACTCTAGCAAATGTGCTTTTGACGAAAGGCGATTTTCTGGGCTCATGTGAGAGAGGGCTCTTTTGTCTTTTGAAGGGCATTGACTCGGGACTCTCCTGAGTGATTGTGCCCACTGCTTTGCATTGCAGCATCAGTTGTGTATTAGTCAGGAGTCCCACGGGGGTGACACACACCTGTCATCAGTTGGAGAGCCAAGGCACAAAAAACTTTTCTACTGAGCTCATATCAGGAAGTAACTTGTGAAATGTGTCTCCCTCACTCCCCCACCCACCCCCTCTCGCCCACTTCCCCATTTGTCTGCACTCCTCCCCTGTCTCTTTCTCCCTCACACCTCTGTCACTCCCTCTCTGTCTCCATCATCTAGGTGCATGCCCATATCATCAGCTACTTGAAGAAGGAGATGCCCACCTTCAGGAAGGACAACAAGAAGAAGAACCTGATCTATCAACTTCCTGTTATCTTCTCCAAGATCCAGCTGCAGCACAACATCTCCGCAGGGGACTTCCCAGACTGCGCCAAGATGCAGGTCTGTCTGCATCTGTCTCTCTGCATCTGTCTGTCTACGTTGAAGTGTCAAAAGTACATTTTCCATCGGAATCCCTTCTCTGTAATATTTGTCAGATGATCCTGTTTCTGACCACTGTCCTCTGTTCCCTGCCCGCGCTCAGGAGCAGTTGTTAGTCCATGACTTCACAAAGTTTAAGGCAATGAAGCCATCCCTGATGGCCGCTCTGGACGAACTTCTGGCGTCCGACATCGCAAAGCTGATGCCCCTGCTGCGCCAGGAGGAGATTGAGGCGGGGGTACAGCCTGGGGTGCAGGGTGGGGCATTCCTGGGCACCCGAGCCGGGCCCTTTGTGGAGAACGACCCCTTTGGAGAGAAGGAGGGCGAGGAGGGCGATGAGGGCGAGGAGGCGGGCGAGATGGCCTGGGTGGTCACCAAGGACAAGCCCAAATACGACGAGATCTTCTACAACCTGGCGCCCAACGAGGGCAAGCTGAGCGGCACCAAGGCCAAGGACTGGATGGTGAGCACCCGGCTGCCCAACTCCGTCCTGGGGAGGATCTGGAAGCTGTCGGATGTGGACCGAGACGGCATGCTGGATGACGAGGAGTTTGCCTTGGCCAGCCACCTGATCGAGGTGAAGCTGGAGGGGCACGGTCTTCCTCCGGAGCTGCCCGCCCGGCTGGTGCCCCCCTCCAAGCGCAGGCAGAAAGGATCTGACATCTAGGAGACTGTTACCAAACACCGCTACTGCCCCCACCCCACACACACACATTTTCTCCCTGCTCCTCATCGTCCCTTATTTTGTAACCTTAATCCCTACATTGTCTACTTCTCCCCTAATTTGTCTCCTCATTTCCTAACTCTGTTTTCTTTCTAACTTCCTGTTTACTCGCGGTCACTTCTTAATAGTCTGCTGTGGCAATCTTTTCCCCTTTCCTTGTCCAGTCCCCCTTCCTTGTCCTGTCTCCTTTCTTTGATTAATTCCTAAAGGACAGTATTGTCTGGTGCTCTTTAATGTTATTTGTATTACAGGACAGTACAGGGGAGTAGAGGGACAGTCGACAGGTAAACTGTGCAGAGATGAGACCCGTTTTCTGGGGTTCATGTGAAGTGCGGTCATGTGACTAATGTGTCTCCAGATGAATGGAGGAGAGGAATCCCCTTCATTTGTTTTTAAATGAACCCCATGTTTGACTTCATGTCGAAAAAATGGCCTACTCTGCTCTGCTGTACTCTATTCTACTCTACTGTAATTTACTCTAGTATACTCTGCTCTCTCCCAACAAACAAAAAGTCTTTACCACGCATTGTCATATTTTAATATTTGATATCCTTACGCAGACGTTTTTATGCTAGAAATCACATCGTAAACCTTCGCTCTCCCACAACCCTCCCATTATTGCGTGAGTCTGACCACCCTGGCTGCCAGTGATCAGTACATACCTAACTGATTATACAGGGTCCGCTATCTCCTGCACTTCATCTGCCTTGCGATCACATGCATTTACCAGGGAGTGTCTGGAAACAAAGACGGCACAGAATGGACACTAATATGTTAGAGTAGCTACGCCACACTTGTGTGTTTAATAGACAGTAGTATGAAGCTGGTTAATCTCTGTCTTTAGCAGACATGCCCGTCTACTAACATCACAGCACTCAAACAGTAACAGCTTCTCTCCTGGCAAACATTTTCAAATAAATACTTGTACTTTTTTTATTCACACTTTTGTATTGCTGTTGATTGTGTATGTACTGGACAAAGAACTGCCTTTGTTTGAAATGAATGTCACGTGCTAAGAGAACAACATAGTTAACTAAAACAGGTTAATTGTTTTTTATGATATATCTTACCGACTACTGTGTCCTAAAACAACTAGCTTCACCTACTCAGCTGACAAACGTTGTGCTATCGTCATTTCGTAATAAACTGTCTGGACTGTGTTCTCATTGTCTCCTTTGACTTCGTTAACACATTTTGAGGTGTTAAAGTTGAATTAAATATAGGGTCTGGGAC
The DNA here is from genome assembly GCA_016801125.1 of Novumbra hubbsi. Taxonomy (NCBI): domain Eukaryota; kingdom Metazoa; phylum Chordata; class Actinopteri; order Esociformes; family Umbridae; genus Novumbra; species Novumbra hubbsi. The sequence goes on from JACXGK010009675.1 coordinate 3,826, forward strand.
TTTTGCAAATAACAAAACTACTTTTGAAACCTATTTTGGGCTGGATGTGTAATCTATAATATTTACGAACGAGGCACATATATGACATAGTAACCAGTTTTGAGGGAATGAACTAGAACCAAATCACCACTTTTTTGACACATCCACCTTTACCATAATTAACAATGTATTAGAACAGCACTGGGGTTGTACTGTAGGGAAACTCAGTTTTACATGGAAAAGCAGATAAACAAGACTCATAGCCCTCCAGGCCGAAATCTAAGACCACCATTTTCCACTGGCTGGTTCATGTTGTCTCTCTCCCTAGTTCTCCAATAGACACACACAAATACACACACCCACACTAGGACACACACTTATTGTATCCAAATGCTCTACGGTCGATTTATCACTATATATGCTGCCTCTGAGGGATCTGGAACCACAATACGCATTGTCACTGTAATGCTGAGGACACAGTTGTATATCTGGATGAAACATCAAAAACTGATGCAGAAAAATAATCCATTCTTTTGTTACTTCTAGATTAGATTACTGCAATAAACTTCTCTCCAGATACCTTGATAAATCAATAAATAAAAAATGAATTTAACTGGAATTAAAAATGTTGACACGGTAGTCCAGTATTAGCCTCTCTACACTGGCTACCGGTTAAGGCGAGGGATGATTTCCAGGTTTTATTGTTGACCTAGAAAGGAATATATGGACTTGCTCCCACTTACCTGAAATGGTCCAAGCATACATACCTACACGTAGATTGCAAGATGCAGGCCTTCTAATTGTATCTAGAATTTCTAAGCAAACAGCCACAGACAGGGCATTCTCACATAGAGCCCCACTACTGTGTAATTATCTGCCAATAAAGGGTAGAAAGGCAGACTCCAAGTGTCTACTAAGTGTCTTTCTTCAGCATGGTCTAAAATTAAGTGTAGCCTGGCCCAGGGGTATGAAGGTGACCGGAAAGGCTTGATACTGTCCACCCCGGCTGTCTTGCCAGGTGGGCTCTCATCTCCACTAAGATACCCTCTCTCCAATGCCATTATTCGTTGCGCCACTCGTCCAATTGGAAAGAACTCTGCCGGCAAAACTCTGTCAGGTCCCCACAGGGATAGAAAAATAAATGTGTGTAAGCAAGTGTTTCGTCAGGCTTTGAAATTAAACATTTGGACAAAATATCTTCAAACTCTCCAACCAGGTAGTGTAGTGTAAAAAAAAGGGACCCTTTTCCTGTACCAGTTCATGTTCATGTTGTGTGTGTTTGCAGATTTGTGGCGTGCGTTTGTGTGTATGTGTATGTGTACGTGTGTGTGTGTGCATTTGTTTGAAGGCTTTTAAGGTTTGCAGGGGAAGGGGGTGGGGTCTGGCCTTAATTCATGCCTGCCTCTCCCACTGGAAAGAAACACAAATGAGAAACAGAGTCAATCTTCCCCTCTCGATATCTTCTCTCTCTCTCTCACACACACACACACACTCACGATCTCTCTGTCTCTCGCAACCTCTCTATCTTTCTCTTACTCTCACAAACCTCTCTCTCACACACACACACACTCTCTCTGTCTCTCACACCCTCTCTATCTCTTTCTCTTACTCTCACAAACCTCTCTCTCTCACACACACACACACTCTCTCTGTCTCTCACACCCTCTCTATCTCTTTCTCTTACTCTCACAAACCTCTCACTCACTCCCACACACACACACTCCTGCTCTCTTTCTCCATCTCCTATGTGCGGTGTGACTCACATACATGGAATGTGGTGGGCCGGCCTGAAAACTATTAATATCACCCTTCCTTGGGTGCGTCAACTTTCCTTGGGCTGCAGCCTGTAGACACTATAGCTTTATGATAGGCATGGACATTAACAACACCCCCCTATTTGGACTTTTCTTTAGGAAAACTATATTTAGGCTCCGCCCAAGATCTGCTTGACTGGAGCAGTCCGGGAAAATGTCTTGTACTGCCATGCTACCGATGGTACGCTTGCTACAGTCAACTAGTGTCACACTATCATTTAATCGTCTCCTCCTTCAACTGAAAGCAGGAAAATGCAAACAGGCTGTGTATTCAACACTTCTAAGTCATTTTAAAAACACTGAACATGATTTACCATACAAAATGATGTATTGTTGCCATAACACCCAATTCCATTAATAACAATTCACTGTTCAATTTAGGATATGTTGTCTGTACAGGCTTCTAGGAGAGTTAACTAGGGCCTGCTAGACAAGTTTCCACCTGACAGTATCTAATTCCACCAGGAAGGACTCTTGCAAGTCCTGAAGAAAATCTTTCATGGAGATCAGGAACCTTTCCCCAGATTTCTTAATCACATGAACATGCAGCGCGGCAGATGGAACAGTGTTGCCATTCCAGCGCAACAATAATCTGGAGCCAATGTTTTGACATTCTTCAAGAGTTATTACAGTGACAAAGGAATTTCTGATAAGCTTCCAATGTGCACATTTAGACAAATCTATAGCATGTGACAGATGCAGTTCGCGCCCCACTCAGACGATAAAGTATTCGGTTCTGCATACACAGATATAATATCAGTAGGTGTTGCGACAATTTTTTTTAAATGCACTGCTATTATGTTACAATAATGAAACATTTACTTAAATACATTACTGGCTACGTGGCAATTGCACTGACGCAGCAAAAGGCAACTATTTCCCCTCACAAGTTTGTCAAGACTACGGAACAACCTCCAACGTTTTACTTCCGTACGCGTTAAATTGAAATAAATGTGCTTTACCGAGGAAAGTTCTCAGCATGGCCAACACTGTCATTAAGACACGTCACTCGTTGCTTTAAGTCACACCTCCACACACCCAAATGACAGTCTAAGTTTGGTCGAGAACGTATTGTGGACTTCAATTGTACTGATCGCACCTCAAGGGGCTTCACCTACGTCAGTGTGCATACGTGGGGAATTCCTCACTAGGAAGGTTAGCGAAGAATGAAAAGTTTGGAAACGACCTCGGATGTACTGTATTTCACGTAAAACGAGCGCCATCTAACGGACATAAAGGTGTTTGTGTATATTGGTTTATTTCTTTTCAGATCCGCGAGGGCGTATGTCTGCCTGTAGGTGGCACAAAAACACAGTTTGCAGTAAAATCCGCACCGAGAAGAAGTTCCCTTAGCAACAGCATCAGTGTTTTACGACAGTTGTGTACCGTATTATAGGTGACCGGTGTCGTACATTTTGCAGAATCACCATGGCGTCTGTATTGAAAGAGACAGCGGGGCTATATGAAACGTTGAAAACTGAATGGAACAAGAAAAATCCAAATTTGAACAAATGTGGAGACATTTTGAGCAAGCTTAAGGTAAATGCTGTTCTAATATTTGTTTACATAGCTAACACTTGAGCTTCAAATATACGGTCCGTTTGTCAATTAGCTATAGTACTGTAGCTCGTTAGCTAACCTAACGTCAACCAACGTTTTAGATTTATTTGGAATGTATTATAAAGATGTCTATTAACCATTGAGTTTTTGTACAGATCTCGTTATTGGAGTTAAATTTCTTACCAACAACTGGGACAAAGCTCACCAAACAGCAGCTTATTTTAGCTCGTAAGTATCTAGTCGTCACAACAAGATGCTACTTATGGTTTTGCTAACTAGCTATCATATTGGCCCACTCATCGTTTACGTTTTATATTTGCTTGTTTGTCCACTAAATGTTCTGAGTGATTGTTCAAAATCGTCAAATGTTGAAAAAACATATTTTATTTATATATATAAAATAAAAAGCTTGTCATGATTACCTATCTGTGTTTAACAATCTGTCTTCATGATAGCAGTAAAAACAACAAAAGCAGTGGATAAGAGATTTAAAAATTCTTTCTCAGGGGATGTACTGGAGATTGGAGCGTTGTGGAGTATCCTAAAGAAGGAGATCCCCTCATTTGAAAGATACATGGCCCAGCTCAAATGCTACTATTTTGATTACAAGTAATGTCACTGACTTATTTCATGCTCATGTTTTTTTAGAGCATCTGAAATTGTACATTGTAGTCTTTTAGCTGAACTTGTTCTGTCGAGCGGGTTGATTGGTGTCCCACTGTATTTCTCTTCACACTTCTTGTTCTCCCGCTACATCCAGGGATGAGCTGCCAGAGTCAGCATACATGCACCAGCTGTTGGGTCTGAATCTGCTGTTCCTGCTGTCCCAGAACCGTGTTTCAGAGTTCCACACAGAGCTGGAGAGGCTGACCGCTAAAGACATCCAGACCAATGTGTACATTCGCCACCCCGTTTCCCTAGAGCAGGTGACTGCTACGGATACAGTCTTTCATGTTCACGTTGTGAGATGCTAATGACATCCAGACCAATGTGTACATTCACCACCTAGTTTCCCTAGAGCAGGTGACTGCTACGGATACAGTCTGTCATGTTCACGTTGTGAGATGCTAATGACATCCAGACCAATGTGTACATTCACCACCTAGTTTCCCTAGAGCAGGTGACTGCTACGGATACAGTCTGTCATGTTCACGTAGTGAGATGCTGAAGACATCCAGGCTTGTTCTTATTTCTTAATTTTTGTGTGTACATTTTGCTTGCATGTAAGCGGTTTGATATGTACATATTTTCAGTAAAATATTCTGCTCTTCATACTAGTACCTGATGGAGGGGAGTTACAACAAGGTGTTTCTGGCCAAAGGGAACATCCCTGCTGAGAGCTACACCTTCTTCATAGACATACTGCTCGACACTATCCGGTGAGAGAGACTGGGACTTCAGACATTCATGGGTCTGGTCGATGTAGCTTGTGGTCTGACCATGACAGTGTATTTTCCATCTGTTTGCAGTGATGAGATTGCCGGGTGTATAGAGAAGGCTTATGAACAGATTCTGTTTAATGAAGCCACCAGAGTTCTTTTCTTCTCCTCCCCAAAGAAGATGACAGAATACGCCAAGAAGGTCAGCTTCCGTTCTATTGGAGCTTTGTTTGTTGAATACTAGCCTGGTCCCAGATCTGCTACTAAATGACAGTTAGTCTGCTTGTTGTTTACAGCATAAACGGGGCAGACAGCATGTTAACAGAACAGTCATCTATAACAGACAATCCTATTAGAACTTGAGTTGTCCCCTCTTTGATGATAATGAACTGCTGTATTAGTTTAGTTATCTCGCATGTGTTTGGGTTGCAGCGGGGCTGGACCCAAAGCCCAGACGGCTACTACTCATTCAGCGTTCAGCAGCAGAGGACAGAGGAGGTGACCATTCCTTCCACCGAGCTGGCTACACAGGTCATCGAGTACGCTCGGCAACTGGAGATGATTGTTTAGTGGGATGTACTGCAGAAGATACTTGTTTATACGTGACCACACACACATACCTTGTACCTAAACCACACACACACACTTGCACGCAGTCCTCAATTGTTTCGTGGACAGATTGTCAGACTGGTTGGCCAGGACTTTGCTGTTCTGTCTACCTGCTTCTCACAGTTCCTTGTGAAAAGAGTCATGAGTGGAATTAGATGTACCAGTCTGACAGTGTGTTTATGCGCCTGAGTAATGTACTGAAATAAAATGAATGGAGACATCACTTCACAACTAAGGCCAGTGTGCTGCGTGGGTCCTGGCAGATTGTCCCACCTTTGGGGAATCAGCCTGGGCTTAAAGATTGTGGAGGTGTCTGCAAATGATGTCCACGTTGCCATTTACCCCCGCCTACATGAGGAGCTTTATGTGAATGTTTTCAGGGTGTCTGTCTAGGGAATGGGGTGTCATTTGAAAGTCTCACTGGATTCATTTCAGTTAAGGGTTCAGCTGTTCTATTGGACAAATTCAGTTAGGTCCCTCCCCGTTTTGCAACTGAAACATTTTGTTTGGCTAAATGGATACACTGACAGCCTGTTGACATGATGTACAGCGTGGGGCAGTCCCGTGGCGTTTCAACGGTAACGGACATGCTTCTGCATTATACCTGGGGTCATTTCTTTCCTTTTTATCACATCAGAAGTCTATTTCAATGCCCTGGCCTTGTCCCCTAGCAACTATGCAGAGAATTGCTGTAAAAGTTTGCAGGTCTTTTAAAAAATTCACCCCCCCCCCCATTTGTTTGAAGTCACTATTTGATCTGGACAATAAAACTGTTGGAAGTATCATGTTTGATATTTCAAATATTAAACTTTATTTTTCCTGATTTTTCTTTCCTAATTATTTCATGTACGAGAAGATGCAACTTACCAGTACTACTACATATGTTTAATCCATGTATTATTTGCAGAGTGGTTTGATGTAGTAGAACTAACTAGTGTGACCCACTATTTCTGAATGAGTGTGAGTGACTGATGGGAAGTGATGACACTAGCTTGCCTCGCTGCTTTCTCTGAGGGCCAGAATGGCTGCTAGTTTAGCTGTGGTCACCCAGGGAGGTTCACACAGGTGGTTCCTGTTTACCTTCAACCTGACCGGAGAAAGAGAGAGAATAACTCAAGGTTGGTACTTGATGCATGAGTGATGGAAAATGGCTTCTGACTAGCTCATGATAGAATGTTTATGTGATATACGGTTGGGTCCCTAGATAATAAATAACACAATGCGTAGACAGATGTAGGGTGGTGAAAGTCACATACCTATGATGTAATCCTTTTTTATGAAACTCTTCATTTACCCATGCCTGCCTTTTACCTGATGACCTTTGACCTAATACGCCAGACCCCTAACCCCAGTGAGACTTCACTCTAGTGGAGAGAAGTAACCGCCCCATAACCTCATCAAAATGTCTCTTACACAATTTATCCTAATGGCTCCAGGTTAGCACAGGAGAAGATGTGTTTAACATCAACTGTAGCATGTCTGACACAAACTGATATCGACAAAAAATATCAGAAGTCGATGAAGCTGTGTGTGAAGCGTCGTGCTGGAGCAGCGCTGTGTGAAGCGGTGTGTGTTCGACCCGGTTCGCATGGAGCTCCGTCGGGTGGATGTGTGCCGTGGGCGCTACCGTGACTCACCACTTGGTAACGTTGGGTGGCAGAGCCTCGCTGGTGCCACCATGCTGGCAGTGGGCCCGGCGCCGACATGATCCGTCCACCGTGAACGGGTGCCAGCGGCCCGACGGGCGCTGCGGGAGCTCGGGTGACGGCGGAGAAGCCGGCAGGATGACGTCCGCCGGTTTCTGGTCCTCGTCCCTGTCATCCCCTCTCGCCACCGTTCCGGAACTCTTGGTCAGAGCCTTGGCCTGGGCCACAGCTGGTTTCTGTCTCTTCCTGGACTTGTGCGGAGAAACCGGGCGTGTAGATGCCTTCCCATGGGGGATTGGAAACGCCAGGGATTTAAGGGGCGTGGGGTCTGCAGGGGGCGTGGGGTCTGCAGAGGGCGTGGGGTCTGCAGGGGGCGTGGTGTCTGCAGGGGGCGTGGTGTTTGCAGGGGGCGTGGGGTCTACAGGGGGCGTGGTGTCTGCAGGGGGCGTTGTTTCTGCAGAAGGCGTGGGGTCTGCAGAAGGCGTGGTGTCTGCAGGGGGCGTGGTGTCTGCAGGGGGCGTGGGGTCTGCAGGGGGCGTGGTGTCTACAGGGGGCGTGGTGTCTGCAGGGGGCGTGACCCTGCGGTCCAGTGGATCGGGAAGACCTTCAGGTTGGCTGCATGGGAATGGCATGCAGACGTCATAGAAGTCAACCATGCCGTTGCCATGGGGATGATGGAACTCATTAGCATACTTCTGACACCTCCCCGGCAGCTCAGTGGCCTCGTCAGACAAGGGGATTGGCCACTTGGCGTTGAAACGGTGCAAGTTATTACAGCGTATCTCGGCCTCTGTGACCTGCTGAGGACTCTGGTCTCCTGTCGGGGGTATGGCACGTTGTCTTCTCGGGGTAAATACAGGGGTTGGATACTGGCTTGGTAGAGGTGTTGGTGAAAAGGGATGTGGGGGGGTTTGAGGTGACCCTTTAAGTGGGTCCTCCCAAGGGCTTCTGTTTCGCTGACCCTTGGACTTCTCCTTGAGGAACCTGGTTCTCATCTCCTTCAGCCTCTGTCTGGCAGCCCGGGCTTGGCTCAGAGAGCCGGGGGACAGTTTGGAGAGAAAGGGGTCCAGTTCCTCATTGCTGATCGGAATGCTACCAGTCAAGGTGCTACTAAACAAGGTACTACCAGTCGGGTTGCTACCAAATAAAGTGCTACCAGTCAGTGTGCTATCAGTTGGGGTGCTACCAGTCGGTGTGTTACCAGTCAGGGTTCTACCGGTCAGTGTGCTACCAGTCAGGGTGCTACCAGTCGGTGTGTTACCAGTCAGGGTTCTACCAGTCAGTGTGCTACCAGTCGGGGTGCTACCAGTCAGGGTGCTACCAGTCGGGGTGCTACCAGTCGGTGTGTTACCAGTCAGGGTTCTACCAGTCAGGGTTCTACCAGTCAGTGTGCTACCAGTCGGGGTGCAACCAGTCGGTGTGTTACCAGTCAGGGTTCTACCGGTCAGTGTGCTACCAGTTGGGGTGCTACAAGTCGGTGTGTTACCAGTCAGGGTTCTACCAGTCAGTGTGCTACCAGTTGGGGTGCTACCAGTCGGTGTGTTACCAGTCAGGGTGCTACCAGTCGGGGTGCTACCAGTCGGTGTGCTACCAGTCGGTGTGCTACCAGTCGGTGTGCTACCAGTCAGGGTGCTACCAGTCAGGGTGCCACCAGTCAGTGTGCTACTGGTTGTTGTTTTGGTGGTCCCCTGAGCCTCATCACGGTTTGTTTCGTTCTGATTTTGTGTTTGAGTTGCTGTTTTAGGTAGTTTCTCTTTTCCATTTTGTGTTGACAGTATGTCAGGGCCCAGAGTTTTAGGGATGGGTGCAGGAAACATCAGGACTGGTGCTGCGGAAGTCACAGGTGATAGGTCTGGCTTACTTGCTTGACATCTATTGGTCTGTGGCAGGCCTGCTGGCTTTGTTGTCTGGGCAGAAGTGCTGAAGTCGTACCTTGACTCTGAGCTCTTGGCTCCCTGGGCCTTGGCCTCACGGCGAGCAGGCTTGAATGGAGGAGTGGTTTTAAAACCCTGACTGAGGGGGACACCAGTCAAGGCATCCGTGACAGCAGCCTGCTTCAGAAGAGTAGCTGGAGGGATCAGACTCTGCTGCTCCGTCATCCTGGGGAGGGAGACATGCCAGGCAGCTTGAGACCCAAAGCCAACAGCCAAATGCTTAAATTGTTCAAATCAACACATGAACAATAATTTGTATGCCCATCATAAGTTTTATGGACCAGTCTTGACCAAGCACACAGACAGAAATACTGCTAGACTGACAGACAGAGAGACACACTGGGGCGCAGACAGACAGAGATACTGGAGAGCAGACAGACAGACGGACTGGGGAGCAGACAGACCAGGGACTCACGTTTGCTTTTTCTGAAAAGTTTCAGATGGCACAAAGTTTGGAGGATCTCTGAGGGAACTAGAGGATGTGTCTTGAACGTCTTTACTGCTGGTTGTGGATTTGCTGCTGTCAGGGTTACCACTAGGGGTGCTAGTTATTTCCTTCCTTGGAAGCCCAGCCTTCAGTTCATCGTACCTGACAGTTGTTCCATCAGGTCTTCTGATCTTAATTGGTTTCCAACCCTGTGGGTTAGTAGAAGCAGTCTGTGGTGTGACGGGTTCTGTAATATCAGTTGTCCGTATTTGGGGCTTACTAATAACGGTCGATGGTGTTTTGGGTTTAGTAGTAATCAGCTGTTCTTTGGGATTAGGGGTATCAGTGTGGGTTGTTTCCGCAAACCTCTTCGAATTTCTAGAGCCCTTCACTGTACCTTTATTACAGCAGGTGTCATCTTTAAGGTCACCTGCCGACTGTGAAAGGGTGGAGTCTGGAACTTCAAGTGTACTGTTTAGTTCATAAAAAGTAACAGGCGTTCCATCAGGATGGGAGATCCGAATTAGTGGTGAGTTGCATGCAGTTTGTTCTAGTTCTTTGAATGGAATATTTCTAGTAGTTGGAACATGCTGTGTCTTAGCTAAGGCTGTGGCTGGAGTCTGAGAAAACCAAGGAGATGTCGTAACATCTCTCACTGCCACGGGTCTCTGCTGTGTTACCTGAGGTTTAGGGGCCACTAAAGCTGATCTCTGCTGTGTTACCTGGGGTTTAGGGGCCACTACAGCTGGTCTCTGCTCTGTTACCTGAGGTTTAGGAGGGACAACTGCTGGTCTCTGCTGTGTTACCTGAGGTTTAGGGGCCACTACAGCTGGTCTCTGCTGTGTAAGCTGTGTTTGGGAGGCCTGATCCATCTCTTGTGATAGAGGGTTTTGGGTAGACTGAGAAATAAGAGGGGTTATTATAGGAGCAGAAGATGTTGCAATAGCACACATGTGCATTGGGTCCTCTTGGCTAAAGGTTGAAGAAGAGGGGCTAGCATGTGTAGGGTAGAGAGAAGCCTGATCCAATTTCACCGGGGTTCCCTTGACCAGACACGGCACATGAGTGAAGGTCTTGGAGGTGGAAAAAAGGCATGTGGTCTTAATCTGGTCTTTCTTCTTTGTTGTCTCGGTTTCCTTTGGTTTTACCTTCTCAAGGCTGCCTTGCCAGGGTGGGGTCTTCTCTGTCAGGTGCTCTGATAGGCTGTTGCCCATCCTTTCCCTGAAAGAAAAACAACATTGTAATAGGTCACTTAATGTCTGCAGTCTAAACGGTCTTGTTAGAATTAAATTGAAAAAATAAATTATCTTAAAAATATTTATCATACATTTGCTAAATGTATAACTATCCTAAATGAATGCTGTACCTTTTTTATGTAACTATCTTAACTATAATGTTCAGCCATAGGTTTATACCTCGCTAACGTTAAAAGAATAATAATCATGTAATTACCTTCTTTTTTAGCATGAATATATGCTAATGCAAACGTTGGCTTGTTACACTACAGTTGGCCTAAATAATTCTAATACTGTTCAATGCTTTGATCTGGTTTGCCAAATAAATGTTCACATGAAAATGAACCATATGTAATACTTGAATTACGTTTGAATACCTTGAGCGAAATTAAGCGAACTTTCTATTTAAGTTAGATATGCTATAAGCTATATTTCTGCAATCACACGTAACTAGTTATTTTTACATTTCTGTAAATTAGACTGTTAGCTAGCTAAATTGGCGAGCCGTTAGCTTATTTGAATAAAAATAAGTTAGCTATTACGAAACTACTTTACTTACTGTACATTATTTTCTCTACTTACTGTACATTTTTATAAGTTGTACTGTACCTACCCTCAAATGAATCTCTGACATAGCATCTGTCAATTTTGTAGGTTTATGTTTTTCCTTAAAATAGTTTGCATGGATTCGCAGCGGGTTTGAATGAAAATAGAAGTTCCTGGGAATGTGTTTAGCGCGAGCTGACTAATGAATTAGGACACATTACATTGAATTAATTTTTTTTTTAAACTATGTACATTATGCTTCTTTTTAGTAAGATTAACCAGCAGGGCGGAAAACCGACAGATTCCTGTGCGTTGTTATTTTCAACACCTCTCCTTAACTGTGTCAGCAATACAAAAGAAATGACTTCGTAGCGTTCTGTATTTTTTAATTCATAATATCGGTTGTTCAAGAAGTTGTTCAAGACGTTATTAATGAATGTTTAATGAATGTGATACACGGGCGAGTTTCAGCCGCTGTCCACTCCGCGGTGCTGAAGCAGGAGTTGGCGCCTTATTCATTGTCTCCGGCTGCGCTTCTGCGGTGTGAGGTGTGAGATGTATCTGGTAGATCCTCATAACGCACTGCTCTGGTAAGGCCTTTACGGTGAACGTGTTTTTAGGACACCCTCCCAATGACAGTGAAACTGCCGGTTGCTAAGCGTAATGTAGCAACATTTAAGTGACAGGGCGCCTATCAATGGATTATGACAAATATTAAATCCATGCATTCCAAGTCACACTTCCTCTCTCTCTCCTCCTCCCGTGTCATGTGGTCTGTGTTTGAGAACATCTCCTGAGCAGTATGTTGTCTGTATCTAACAGTACACGTTTCTGTCAGCATCCCCCTCAGGTCGCCAGATATTTTTTTTTATCAATAGGTGTTTGAGGTTTCCCAAACCCCAACAGACAGACAGACGTGTAGACTTATAGACCGAGAGACACGACAAGCATCGAGCACCAGGCAGCCAATGACTAGCGCGGAAGGAAAAGATGTGCAGGTTGCTATAACGGCAGTTAGATGGGCACGCGGCAGGTAGAGTGTTAGAGAAGGGAATAGGGCGGGAGTGATTTGGAGAAGGAGGGCGGGAGGGAGGGAGGCAGTGGGAGTGAGGGAGTATGCTGCCGCTGCTGCCAGCGGAAAATGTCTGCTGTAACCTCGAGCCCATCCTGATACACGGCGACGGCGTTAAGGTGGAGAGAGAGATAAGAAAATGAGACCAGAGAGTGAGATAGAGAGAGAACGAGAGAGTGAAAGAGTGCGGGTGTGAGTGCGCGCGTGTTCCGGAGAGGGGGTATCTAAAAGACGGGAGACGGTGGCAGGGAGCTCGAAGCGGAGGCTACAGCGAGACATGGAGGGCGAGTAAGTCCTTATCTTTTTATTCATAGAATATTACATGAAGTCGCCCCAGCTTGGTCATTAAATTCATCCCCGATAAGCACCAATGTTACCCCAGAACACAACCTCAGGACGTGGAAAGCTACAATATATAGCGATAGTTAAGGATAAACACTATTACGTAGCCTTGAATCAACAGTATACACCCCAGTCCTGATACATTCGCGCAAATATGTGATTAATATGTTTATATGATTTGATTACATGGGAGCTATAATATGAAACGGTGCGAAGACAGATTTCAAACACCATAAGTCTTCTAGTCGTAAAAATACGAAATCCTTAGTGAGAAATAACAGATAATAGTCACGAAGTGGCGAGGAGTTCTCTTTGACCATTAAATAAATCAGTCAATGTGTCAAATGTATTGAAGAAATAGACAAAATATGTCGAGTTTTGGGCAAGCTCTCGTCATTCACAGAAACGATCCGGTAAACCAAGGCAGGGATGCTGGCGATGGGATTTTTATCAACGCGTCTCGGGTTTCATTATGATTTTTAAAGCCAAACTTTATGAATGAAATGTGATTTTTCTCTCTTCCTCAACCCCTCCTCTCCTTCCCTTTCTCATCACCCACTCCCCCACCCTTCGCTACCTCAATCCTCTCACCCACTCATCTCTACTTTTACCCAGCGTTTGTCTTCTGTAATATATATTATCCAAATATATTTTTACAACGTTTTGAATCACAATGTACTGTTGTATTTCATTCATAAAACAACGGATATCGGGTGTGTTATCGAGCGAGTGCGTGCGTCCATCAGCCTTGTGTGTGATGAACTGGCGGTAGGGGGAGAAGCAGGGAGAACGCAATGTCTTACAATAATTGCAACAACAATGGAAATCCAATGTAGATTATGTAAAATCACAAGATATTATGCCCGCGTTTTAACCTCTCCGATCCACGGTATTGGAATTTAAAACACTCGGTTCAGCATCTGGTGTACAGAAGCGGGTGGTAACGAGGAACCGGGCCCCGGTCGTATGGCAAATGGGCGCGTTCATTGATACATCTACTGTATCTGGGAGACACTCAGTCTTGTTCCCACCTCCCATTCGGTCATTCTCTCCTCGCCACGGGCGTTCTTCTCTTTCTGCTTGCCCAATGTCTCTCATTCCGTGCCATTTCCTCGTGACACTACTTTACTCAGGAATAAGAGTCGTGATCGTTTTAAAATAAGCATTCTATATCGACGCGTAATGCCCCGTTTTACGTGTTGCTGTGTATAATATTCACTCCGACGTTATATGTTCATTTGAGCAGTCATCGCATCATAGCCGACATTAGATTTTCCTTGTTCACGTGACCGTCCATTATGACCCGGCAGCTTCCGTTTGAACTACTATTGATATACTGTGTATGAGGCTCTGCTGTGCTTCTGTGGACTAGTCAACTGATGTTGGGAATTAAAAACAAAAAAAACATAATGTAGGCCTCAATTTAAGATGGGGGAAGACTTCCTGTTTTTGATGTGTTCTGCACATGAAGAGGGGAATGCTAATAAGAGGCCACACTGCTTTCTGTCCGTTAAATGATTTTTTTACACCAACTGGTATTTTGACCACCAAGACAAGCCATATATATAGCTATATCGAAATATCTGATGCCATTGGTCAGAAGATTAGAATTGTGCCTCCTGTCTAAACAGAGCCATAGACCTGGTTAACTTTAGCTCCCAACTCCCACTAAAGCATGGTTTCTGACGCTAGGAGACACTTGACATTAAACATTACCATAAAGGCACAGGGAGCTCCATCCTGACCTTATTGGTCCTCTGACCAAGACATATTTGACCAAGATATAAAACAGATTATATTCTCTGACCACGCTATACAACAACAGATTAAGTCTGACCAACATGTATTTGACCAAGATATACTACAGATTATATACTCTGACCAAGTTATTCACATATTGTATCCTCTGACCAAACTATACAACAACAGATAAAATTTTCTGACCAAGATATATTTGACCAAGCTATAACACAGATTATATCTTCTGACCAAGATATCTTTGACCAAGCTATACAACAGATTATATCTTCTGACCAAGTTATATTTGACCAAGCTATACAACAGATTATATCTTTTGACCAACTATATTTGCCATTCAGCCTAAGGTCTTAAACGAGCAATAAGGGCTGTCTTGCTCAAGGACAGAACATTGAAACCTTTTAGTGACAAGCAGATATTCTGATCTCCAGCGGGGCTCTGCCTGTTTAAACACAAACCATATTGGGTTGTGATTCGCATGATAAGAAAACAAGTGTATGTTCTGTGTGTAGCAGGTTGCTGTGTGATCTCTCTCTGCCTCTGTGTCCGTGTTTCTGTTAATTCAGGCACTTTTACTTTTTCCACTGATTTCCCGATTGAACAGTTACCTCTGGATCTCTGTTAACAATGCAATAAAATTGTATTATGCATGAATGCCATCAATGCTGTTTGTGTTCATGAGGGTTTCCTGCCCGTGACATGTCTGCACGTGTGTGTGTGGTGTGTGTGTGTGGTGTGTGTGGTGTGTGCATGGGCATTATGTCTGTCTATGTTGTGTGAATGTGTGTGTTATGTATGCATGTGTGTGTGTGTTTATGGTTGCCCTGTCCAACATCCTGTCATCCCTCCTCAGTGTGTGTGTGTTTATGGTTGCCCTGTCCAACGTCCTGTCACCTCTCCTTAGTGTGTGTGTGTGTTTATGGTTGCCCTGTCCAACGTCCTGTCACCTCTCCTTAGTGTGTGTGTGTTTATGGTTGCCCTGTCCAACGTCCTGTCACCTCTCCTTAGTGTGTGTGTGTTTATGGTTGCCCTGTCCAACATCCTGTCATCCCTCCTCAGTGTGTGTGTGTTTATGGTTGCCCTGTCCAACGTCCTGTCACCTCTCCTTAGTGTGTGTGTGTGGTGTGTGTGTGTGGTGTGTGCATGGGCATTATGTCTGTCTATGTGGTGTTAATGTGTGTGTTATCTATCCCTCCTCAGTGTGTGTGTGTGTGTTTATGGTTACCCTGTCCAACGTCCGGTCATCCCTCCTCAGTGTGTGTGTGTGTGTTCATGGTTATCCTGTCTTACGTCCTGTCATCTCTCCTCAGTGTGTGTGTGTGTTCATGGTTATCCTGTCCAACGTCCTGTCACCTCTAC